>PITA01006134.1:0-51138 GCA_004023965.1 Spilogale gracilis
CGGCGCCTGGGTGGCTCAGTTGGTTAAGCCACTGCCTTCGGCTCAGGTCATGATCCCGGAGACCCGGGATCGAGCCCCACATCGGGCTTCCTGCTCGGCGGGAAGCCTGCTTCTCCCTCTCTCACTCCCCCTGCTTGTGTTCCCTCTCTAGCTGTGTTTCTCTCTGTCAAATAAATAAAAAAAATCTTTAAAAAAAAAATAGCTTTATTGAGGGATAATGGATAAAAACAACTGTGCACATGTGTAATGTACACATATTGATGAGTTTGGATAGCTGCACGCACCTGTGAAATCATCCGTGCAGTCCAGGTGGACATCTGTCACCTGCAAGCTTTCCTCGTGTACTTTTGGATGTCTGTGTGTGGGGGTGCGGGTAAGAGCACAAACCTGAGATCTATCCTCTTAAATTTTGGTTCACAGTAGCCGATTGCTAACTGTTGGCACTGTGTTATACAGATCTCTACAACTTAGAGTGTGCATACTTTACTTGATAGGTTACTTTTTTTTTTTTTTTCTTGGTAGGTTACTTTTTTCTGTAGTTTATACCAGAGCGAGAAGACCTCTGTTCTTTTTCATGGCTGCAGTGTCTTCCCTGTGTGAATGCCACAGGGATTGCTTTTTAAAGCCCCTATTATGGCTCATGTAGGATGCTTCTGACTTTTGTGGGTGCCTGTTTTCAACTGAGACAGAACTGCCAAATTGTCCCTCCCAAAACCATCTGGTTTCTCACTTATTTGTGGGTATAGACCTCCCTGCATGAGGAGAGGCATGGTGGAACGTGGTCATTTCCACTGGAGGAGGGAGACCTCTGGAGCCTTTGGAACAGTGTGCGGCGGTGGAGGAGGGCAGCTGTGGAAAGTGCGGTGGTGACGGGAATGGGAAGGTCCCATCTTGACTTGAGAGCCATGGTGTGCCTTGGGAACGAGGGACAGGAAAGAGGCATTTGCTGCTGATGCCCCTCGTTTTTTTCAGTCAGGTGCGGGTCATGGGCTTCTACTGAGGTTAATCAGGAACCTGGGCTCCAGAACCCCCCTTCAGCCTGTCCTTGGCTGTGACCCCAGGCTCTTGCCTCCCTGATCCTTGGTTTCCCTGTCTGTAGAATGAGGATGATAGGATTGCCATCCTCATGGCGTGAGTTTAAAAGGGAAACGCTAACATTGTGTTCAGAGAATATCTATAGTTATTAGTCCTTACCCAAGAATGATCTTTTTTCAAATGAAGTGATCCAGGCTGACACCAGATCCGACAAAGAGCCTTACCCACTCCACTGTGTGTGGCTGACGACCCCCCAGGTTATTACCGAGAACCTTGAGGAACTTGCTAGAATACCAGGAGGCACCCAAAAGGAGCCCTGTTGACCCTGGGGGTGGTAAATTTGCAATTCACTTGTTTGAAAAATACTGATTGGGTGCCTTTCAGGGACTGGGGATGAGGCAGGTGAAAAGATGGGTGTGGTCCTGCCCTTTGTGTTTGGCAGGAAGTGGCCAGGTGGCTCCCCTTGCAGGGCGGGGCGTCCTCTCCTATCTGTCAGCAGAGGCTCTAATAGAGTGACCTGAGAATTTAATAACTTCCCCCAGAGTCTAATGTGGGTCAGGCTGTTCCCCCTGGTGGCTGTCCTCCAGTAGGAACTCAGGAGTCCCGCTGCTTTGGTAAATAACCAACGTCTTCCTTTTGGGGTCTTTCGTTCTCCTGCTGGGAACAGAGCAGGAGAGTGCACCCAGGCTTGTATCTGCCTGGGACCAGAAGGGACGCTCCTGACCTCAGGATGCTCGTGCTTTTGCTCCCACTTCTGAGAATGAAATCATCCCAGTCTCCTCCAGGGGAAGCTAGGACAGGTGGTTTTCTGGAGGGTATTTGAGGGGTGTGTGCACTCGGACCTAGAGTGCTCTGTGCCAGCCTTTTGGGACATCGCCCTGAATAAGCTAGACGTGGTCTTTGTCCTCACAAAGATCCTAGGCTAATGTGGGAGCCACATAGGATTACAAATCATGATGAAAAAGTTTAAGGAAGAATATATAGAGCCGGAAGAGGTGTATCAGGCAGATGGTTTTTTTTTTTTTTTTAAGGTTTATTTTTAAGATTTATTTTTTTAAGATTTATTTCAGAGAGAGAGTTGGGAGCGAGGGGAAGAGAATGAGCATGGTGGGGGGAGGGGCAGAGGGAGAAGCGACTTCCCCCTGACAGGGGCTGATCAGACCCTGAGATTGTGACCTGAGATGAAGATAAACACTTAACTGACTGAGCCCCCAGGCATCTCCAGACTATTTAAATAAACAAAACAAAACAAAACAAAAACCACATTATTTTGTAATTACAAAACCAAAAAACAAAAGAACATTTTGTTGTGTAAAGCATTTTATTTGTCCATGTTGCCTTTGTGTTCTTGTCTGTGTGTCACATCCATACCCAACCCATTTGTACTCCCAGTCTGCCCTTTTAGTAAATTCAATCAGCTTGCTTAAATGGGATTATTTGAAAAGGACTTTTGTACATCAGGGTAGGCTGGGTTGGGCTGCAGTAACAGCTTCCAAACTCCAGTGACTTGAAATAGCAAAGGTGGGTTTTCTCCCTCCTACTACATAGACCGTGAGCTTGGAGCCGCTGCTGATAGATCTTGAATATTGCCAGGAGCACGGGAAAGGCCTAGAGAGCTCTGGTCTCACACTAGCAATTAAATGCTCCAGACTGAATTCATGTATGTCATTTTGCTCGTATCTCACTAGCCAGAATTAATCAAATGGCCCCACTGGACAATAATGGGGTCAGGAAGTGCAATCCTTTTCATTGCTGGGCAAAGTAGAGTTAGAAATATATGGCAGAGGGGCACCTGGGTGGCTCAGTTGGTTGAGCGACTGCCTTCAGCTCAGGTCATGATCCTGGAGACCCGGGATCGAGCCCCACATCGGGCTCCCTGCTTGGCGGGAATCCTGCTTCTCCCTTTCTCACTCCTCCTACTTGTGTTCCCTCTCTGGCTGTGTTTCTCTCTGTCAAATAAATAAAATCTTAAAAAAAAAAAAAAAAAAAAAGAAATATATGGCAGATAGCACTAATGAGCATCAAAACAATGTAATTGTTTTGTTTTAACCAAGAACATTTAAGCAGACATCCATCGCTTCTCCTTATGTAGGACAAGGACCTTTTCTCTTTATGTATTGGTCTCCCATTTATCATACAACATCATAAACTTGTATAAACTACATCCACAAAAACGAGTCATTTATCATTTCCAGTGTTTTGTCTTTTTTTTTTAATATTTATTAATCGGTGCGCCTGGGTGGCTCAGTCAATTAAGTGATCCAACTTGAATTATGCTCAGTTTATGATCTCATGGGTCATGGGATCGAACCCTTTGTCTGGGTCTGAGTACAGCAGGGAGTCTGTTTCAGATTCTCTCTCTCCCTCTGCCTCTCCCCCCACTCATTCTTACAAATTCTCAATCTCTCTCTGAAGTCAGTAAATCTTGCTGGAAGTGGAGGAAGGGCAGAGGGAGAGGGAGAAAGACAATCTCAAGCCAATTCCCCACTGAGCTCAGAACCCGACCCGGGGCTCAGTCCTGTGACCCATGAGATCATGACCTGAGTCTAAATCAAGAGTCATATGCTCTGAGCCATCCAGGCACCCCTGTTTTATCTTTTTTTTTTTTTTTTTAAAGATTTTATTTATTTGACAGAGAGAAACACAGCTGGAGGGGGAACACAAGCAGGGAGAGTGAGAGAGGGAGAAGCAGGCCTCCCGCCGAGCAGGGAGCCCGATGCGGGGCTCGACCCCGGGTCTCCAGGATCATGACCTGAGCCGAAGGCAGTTGCCCAACCAACTGAGCCACCCAGGCGCCCCCCCCTTTTTTTTTTAAAGCAACTCACTTTTATTTCTCCAGTGCAGGCAACATGCTTGCCATATAAACAACTCTCTTGCATTAATATTTCAGTGGTTTGATAGGATTAAGTTATTAACTTAAGAGCAACTAGCATAAACAGGTCTGGTAGCAGACTGCTACTTTGCGGGAAGCATGTAGCATCATAGATGGGAGCAGAATGGCTTAGTCATATCAGCCTGCTGGCTTGGATGGCAGGTTTCACAGATGAAATGGGCAGCTGTGTTTCAAACTGGCACACTGGGTAAGCCAGTTGGCTTCAGATGGCTGCACTGTAGTACGACTTAGAATCCTGGCCTACATTTTTATTTCACATTCTGGGGTGTTTCCATTTTGCTCCTGCTGGAGTGTATCCTGGCACAACTTTCTCTCTGCTTATACAGTCCTGGGATCCTGGGAATTTGTACCTACACGTGTGTCCTGATGGGAGCTGAAGGATGATGGAAAGCAGGAAGGATGTGGAAGAGATCAGTCTGGATAGAGCAGCAGGGGGCCACCATGTAGGCATTAGGGGAAGTTTGTGTTGAATTCTTTTTTTTTTTTTTAAGATTTTTATTTCTTTTTTGACAGAGAGAAACACAGCCAGAGAGGGAACACAAGCAGGGGGAGTGAGAGAGGGAGAAGCAGGCTTCCTGCTGAGCAGGGAGCCCGAAGTGGGGCTAGAACCCGGGTCTCCGGGATCACTACCTGAGCCGAAGGCAGTCGCTTAACCAACTGAGCCACCCAGGCGCCCCTTGTGTTGAATTCTAAGGGGATTGGGAAGCCACTAGAGTGTTTTGATTAGCGAAGCGAGAGACATGACGGCCAGAGTTAGAAGGACGTTATCTAGGCAAGAGATTATGAAGTCTTGGACCAAGGAGAATAGTGAGAAATGAGGATTTGGAGAGATTAAGGAGGCTTCTGTCCCTGCGGTTTTGTCCCCTTCCGGCACTGCCAGTGGGTGGCATTGTCCTGCCATGGGTGATTGTCTGGGGTCTGGGGATAACCGTCAGTATCTAACTTGTGGTCTGGGTCCAGAGAGCCCGGACTCCATTTGGTCACAATCCGAGCCAGATTTGGAACTCAGGGCTGGGCAGGCGGCTTGGTGGGTGGGGCAAACAAGGAAGGGAAATACATCAAGTCTCAGGGCTTCTCCTATTTCACCGGCCACCCCTCCATCTCATTTGCTGATTGTTCCTCAGGACTTTTAGCTCTAAAGGGATGGAGTGTCTCGGTCCCTATCTACACACATGCTCTTTGTGATCTCAGTGTCTCATTGATTCGAGCACAGAAGACTCCTGAAGTTGTATCTCCAGCCTCCCTTACCCACAATGCTTAGTCAACATCTCAGAATTTAACACATCACAAACAGAAGCAGGGATTTCCGCCTGCCCCAGAGCTGGCTCCCTTTCATTAAGTGGCACCCCTGTTCAGGCAAACACCTTGGCCTCATTCTTCCTTCCTTTTTCTCTCACTCTCTACACAAGTCCTTTGGGCTCCAGCTTGAAATGAATTGTACAACCACCTCCACTGTGGCCACCCTGCCTGCCGCTCATCCCATCTGTGCCTCTTGTCTGGATTTTTGGCACAGTCCTCTCTGCCCTTCTGCTTTTATTCCTCCTCTTCCATCTTATTTTCAACATGGCAGCCAAGGGAATCCTTAAAGATTTATATTTCAAAGGTTATTTTTCAATAGGCAACATTTGTGTATGGTAAGAATTCCAAATAGTCCAAGAGTAAATTGAGTTCCTTTCCACCCCGGTGGCCCCATTCCCTCAGTCTGCTGCCGTCTCTGTTCAGAGGCCACTGTGGGTCCCACCTGTTTGTGTAGATTTGTAGAGATACCGTTTGCATGTTTTTCTTTTTTTTTTTTTAATATTTATTTATTTGACAGAGAGAAACACAGCCAGAGAGGGAACACAAGCAGGGGGAGTGAGAGAGGGAGAAGCAGGCTTCCCGCCAAGCAGGGAGCCCGATATGGGACTCGATTCCAGGTCTCTAGTATCATGACCTGAACCGAAGGCAGTCGCCCAACCAACTGAGCCACCCAGGTACCCCCTTTGTTTTTTTTTTTACTTTATTTACTTGACAGAGAGCGATCACAACTAGGCAGAGAGGCAGGCAGGCAGAGAGGAGGAGCAGGCTCCCTGCGCCTGCTGAGCAGAGAGCCGGCCATGAGCCTCAATCCCAGGACCCTGAGATCATGACTTGAGCTGAAGGCAGACGCTTAACCCACTGAGCCACCCAGGCGCCCATGCACTATTTGTAACACTTATCCCAAATTGATTGTCTTCTCCAGTGGATCTTGGGCTCTTTGAGGAACCCAGTCTGTTTTGGTCACCACAGTATACTCACTGCCCGCGCAGACTGGAAATAGTAATACTAATAATGATTTTTTAAAAGTTTTTATTTTAATCACCCGGCGTTCATCACAACGGCTTTTTTTTTTTTTTAAAGGAAAAGTTAACATTTAAGTCGTTACCGCGCTGAGCACCGATCGTACTACTTCAACTCATTTACTCCTCATAACCACTTTACGGTTACCCATTATCCACGATTCAAACAGGCAAATTTAAGCAAGAAATGTTACACAACTTCTAGTAAGTGAATACGCAGCCATGCAGCAATTGAGTGAATGAGTGAAATCAATGAACGGCCCTGAGTGGCGGGCCGCGAGAAGCGGTAGGAGGGGCCTAGGGTGAGGAGGCCAACGGGGACACAGCAATGACTAGCGGCCTCTTTTGGGATCCCTGCCCCGCCCAGACCGCGCGAGGGTCGCTGGGATTTGTGGTCTCCGGTCCACCTAGCCACGTCACTGCCTCCAAACAGCAAGTCCTTCCCTGGTGCAAGGTACGATCTGTATCCCCAAACTTCTAGGTAGGCTCCTTTACTTCCAGGCCCACTATTCCTATTCCTCCTCTTCCTGAGGCCTGTCGGTATAGTCTTCCGGCTCCGCGGGTCCCGGACTCAGGGTAGGATCTCTTGTATCCTGTTTCCCAGCCCGTACCGACTTGGTATCTTCTTCAACGTTCATCAATTCCCCCCCGCCACACCCCCTTGAAGCTCCTGCGCGCACGTCCCCTCAGCTCCTCCTCTCCTAGCTCGAGCCGCCCGGAGTATCTTCCAATGGCAGTGTTCCCCGCCCCACACACCCTCTCCTTTTCCTGAAGCTCCCCCGGCCCTGTTTTGGTACGGCCCAGCCACGCCCCCTCGCGGACGCTCTTGGTACGCGCCGCGCTCCCCTGCTCGCCTCAGTGGTTTGGCCGCGGCGACCCCTCTCCGGCGGCGCGTCCCCCACGCTTGGTACAGCCCAGCCCGTCTCCCCCGAAGCCGCGCGCCCGCTCCCCTCAGTCGGTGGAGCCCACAGCCCCCCGTGTGCCCCGTGGCAACCCCCAGCCCACTCGGCCCGCGCCCGCCATGGTCCGTCCGCGCCGCGCTCCGCACCGCTCCGGCGCTGGGGGCCCCCTCGGGGGTCGCGGTCGTCCCCCGCGGCCCCTCACGGTGCGCGGCGCTCGCTCGCGCTCCTGGCCGGCCAGCCCCCGAGGCCCGCAGCCGCCGCGGATCCGGGCCCGTTCGGCCCCTCCCATGGTGAGCCCCCCGCCTTTTTTCCAGAGCCTTCCACGGCCCCGCCCCCGCCGGCCCCTCCCCCGGGCTCGGGTCTTTGTCCGCGGCCCCCTCCTCTCTGGGGTCTCCGGGTAGCCTTAGGGATGTTCCTGTCTGGGGCCAGGTTCCCCCGTGGAACCCCCGGGTGGTACGCGCCGGACTCTCCCTTTTGTTGCGCGTTTGGGCTGGGGTGGCGGGGGTGGGGTACGGGGGCGGGGAGGGCTCAAATTACTGCTGACTCCAGGTCCCGATTTAAACGCGGGGTGGGGGGCGGGCGGCGTGCACTCGTTTTTACGATTGGAAAGTTGGGTCTTGGGGCAGGAAATCTGGAAATGGGGTGGGGTAGGCTGAGGGGACGCGGCGAGAGGGGCCCGCGTCTTGCACTCGCGTGCCCAGGTGTTGCACCTGGGGGTGTTCTAATCCGCGTCCGCACGGCGCCATGGCCTGTGCGCCCAGGATTTGCACGCCCGCCCAGATGTGGGATGCTCTTCAGGAGTGCAGCGAGCCCAGGCATAAACATCTGGCTTTGCAGGTACATTGACTACACAGGTTTCCCTAGACCTAAATTAGGCACGCAGAAATCTAAAGGCGTACCTGGAATAATAGTAAAACTGCACGTCCTGACGTTCCACGCTTGCCTAGATGTGCGTTTTGCCCTAGGCTGGCTCTGGAGTTCGTCGCTTGCCTGCACAGCCCCGTCGTGCATGGCACGCAGCCGTGGCGGCCCCACACAAGCCTTAAATAGGCTTCCTCGGATCTTAAACGTACATACCAAGTCTCTGAACACCTCCCAAAACTTAGACATAACCCTTGGCTTCACTGGCTTCACCTTCTCAGTTCAGCAGTTGGATTTAGTCGTTCAGAAGCGTTTCCGCGGTCTTTAAACATGCATCCTAAGGTTTTCGTTCTCCTGAGTTTGAAACAGGCTTCCCTGCATAGTAAACAATAATTCTACATGTCAGAGGCACAGCCAGATTTTGCACACACTTGTCTAGCTTGGAGATTTCCTTTAGGCTTGCACTTAAGCCTAGTCCTTCCCAGGGCCCTCCACTTGGTGTGCCGGCCTAATTGTTGCAGGTGGACCTGAGCATTTAGGCGAGCGTTCCTGGTCTTTGCGTGCTAGACCAACACATCTTTCAGGTGCTTCACGGTCAGCTCGCCCTCCCAGACAAAGCCACTTTAAACATGTGGGCCAGCAGGGTACATCGTACTGGATTCTAAAGCACCTGGATCTCCAGAGGCCCTTCAGCTGTGTGCTCTAAGCACCTGTGCTTAGACATTCTGTGCTCCACCTTTAGCACCTACAAACCCAGGGCTTCAAAGCCCATCTTGCATCCCACACGGCCTCTGGCCCTCAGCACACACCAGCATGTACCTACAGCGAGCTGTTCTCTGGTTTTCTTCCTATCTGATACCACTGCCCAGACCAAGGACATGCTGGCTCAGGTTTTTCTGCTTACTTTTGAAGCCCCCACAAAATACTTTCCCTGCCTATCCTCCTGGAACAAGAGATCTCTGTGTGCTTTGTAGGAAATGCAGAGGGTGTCCATTAGTAGGAAGATGAAAAATAACAACTGTTAGGATTTCTTTTGCTGCTTGGAGGCTTTGAGAGGGAGGTTGTCAAGGGTTTCTTGGTGCCAACGTGTTGCAAAGGGCTTCCCTTGTTTGCTTTAAGTTTTTTTTTTGTTGTTGTTTTTTAAAGCAAGCTAGGAGAGTGCCCTGTGAAGAGTAGAATGTGGAGCTTTCCTTGGCTTTATTGCTGGAACATTCTGGTGTTCTGCAAACGCTGTCGAGATGTTGTGTTTGAGATCCCTCCAGGTGTTGTTACATTCCCTCGTCTCCCCACCTGCCTGGATGGCTCTGGAGGTGCTTTACCTTCTTCACGTCTCTGAGATCACCCTGTTGTGGTTGCAACATGGGTCTGCAAGGGCAGGAGGGCCTGTGACCACCTGAAAGGCTTGGCGGGAGCTAGAGGGGGAGGGCCCAGACGTCCTCTTGAGGGCTGTACGTAGCTTCAGAAAAATTTGGAGTGTGGGTGCGTTGGGGCAGATCAGGGTGCCAGGCAGCCCGCCACAGTCCGGGCTGTCCCCTGCATGGCGGGGGCTTTGAGGAGATCCCGGGCCCCCAGAGAGTTGCTTTCGGAGTTGGGTCAGGACAGAGGGACCAAGAATTGCTGAGGCCAGGGGCGTGAGTGGATGGCATCTCCTGAAGGGGTGGGAGGGCATTCTGAGCCGAGCTCACAACTGGAGCAAAGTCTGGAGGGAGAGTGGACCAGTGTTGAGGTGAGGAGTAGGATCTGGGGGGGCTCGGGTTTTGCAATAGTGGCAGGAGAAGCACGTGGAGGTCAGTTGCTTGGGGTCTTGATCCCTGCGACAGGGGTTTGGATGTGGTTCTGGGAGTTGGCAAGCAAGGGTTTGGGGTCTGAATGTTGTGATGTATGTTGGTGGGGGACAGCCTGCTCTGTGGGTCCTTCAGCCTCAGTTTTCCCTGCTCCTCTCTGCTGTAGCAAGGTGCTCGGGTCTTTGGCGCCTTGGGTCCCATCGGGCCGTCCTCGCCTGGGCTCGCCCTTGGGGGCCTGGCTGTGGGCGAGCACCGGCTCAGCAACAAGCTGCTGGCCTGGAGTGGCGTCCTCGAGTGGCAGGAGGTGAGCTGTGGCCGGTCCCATGTGAGTCCCAGTGGGGGTTGGGGGCTGGCACCTGGGTGGGGCAGGCCAGGGCATCTCGGTGGTGTCCAGTGACCCCTCCTGCTCCTGCAACAGAAGCGCAGACCCTTCTCGGACTCCACGGCAAAGTTGAAGCGGGCTCTCCCCTGCCAGGCCTACGTGAACCAGGGAGAGAACCTGTGAGTAGTGGCACGGGGTGGGGCTTAGGGGAGGGTGTGGCAGGCGGGGCTTCCCCTGACCCTCTGCCCCCTGTAGGGAGACCGACCAGTGGCCCCAGAAGCTGATCATGCAGCTCATCCCGCAGCAGCTGCTGGTAAGACCCGCTTCTGGTCCCCCGCTGCCCACTCCCCATAGCCCCCCCTCCCCTGCAGTGACCCAGAGGTCCCCTTGTTGCCTGCAGACCACCCTTGGCCCCCTGTTTCGCAACTCCCAGCTGGCGCAGTTCCACTTCACCAACAGAGACTGTGACTCTCTCAAGGGGCTCTGCCGTGTGATGGGCAATGGCTTTGTGAGTAGGGTGGCCGGGGATCCAGGGGCTGGCACAGTGGGAAGCAGGGGCCCCGGGGCATTCTCTCCCTTTGGCATCTCAGTCCCTCTGGAAGTGATGGTCTCAGGTAGAGCAGGGCCTGCAGGAGTGTCTGGAGCCCAGCTGGTGCTCTCCAGGGCTGGGAGTGAGTGGAGGGCCCTCGGAGCCTGATGGGGGGACGCAGCACGTGACAGGAACCTCCTGACTGAAAGCAGCACAGGTCAGCTGGGGGGTTGGGAAGATACTCTGCTGGGACTCTTTACTCCTCTGGCAAATGGGACTAACAGTGGGCCTCACTCGGGCTATCATGGAAAGTGCTTGGGGCAGGGATTGGCGTGTTGTGGCAAAGGCCCAGTAGCCAGGAGCTTGGGAGGCTGTGGTGCTGGGCAGCCAGGAAGTGGATCTCAGCCTGGTCTGCATGGCCCCTGCAGTCTGGGCCTGAGTTCCTCTGGGCTCTGGTTTTGGCAGGCGGGTTGGCAGTGGTCTGGTTGTGGAAGGGGACAGGTTCAAGTAGGGGAGACATGTGATCAGAGTAGGTTGCCTGCCTGGGACACCATGGGGCTCAGCTCTGGGGTCCCCTCTGGTCCCTTTGGGGACCAGCACCCCTCCACCCCTCTCCTGTCTTCAGGTGCTCTCATGACCCCCATTGTCCAGGAGCTGGACAGACTAGGGGTTGACTGGTGTGGGGTCTCTTGCCTGATGATCACCCCTTAATTCAGCACCACTTTGGGGAGAGCCTTCTCTCTGCATGGCCAACAGGGCCCTCAGGCTTTGGGACACTTCCCATGCCACCTGGCATGTCCCACGGCTGGTCCTACTACTAGCACTGGGAGGACCGGCAGCCACAGGTCCAGAAGGTGGGGGACCAGGTCCCTGAGCAGGCGGCCCCTAGGCCCAGTGCATGCCCCTTTGGTCCTAACAGCCACCACCGGGGGCTCTTGTCGGACACCTCGTTTCCCAAGTCCCACGGAGGAGGCACTAGAATCTCACGTGACAAATGTTTATGTGGTGCAGACTGTGGAGGCTACTGTAAGGCCATTTCACAGATGGGAAAACAGGTCCAGAACATGAGGTGAATTGTGTCAGGTCACACAGCTGGGTGGAAGCAGAGCTGGGTTGGCACCCAGGGCCTCCCTGGAGGCTGTTCTGGCCCAGCTAGCAAAGGCAGGTCCTGCTCTAAGGGATGGGACTGGCATTAAAAGGGGGATATGAGGGTGCTCAGTGGGTTAAGCCTCTGCCTTTGGATCAGGTCATGATCTTAGGGTCCTGGGATCGAGGCCCGCCTTGGGCTCTCTGCTTAGCAGGGAGCCTGCTTCCTCCTCTCTGCCTACTTGTGATATCTGTCACAAAAAGGGGGGGGGGGCATTAGTGGGAGATGGAGCCCTAACCCTAGATTCAGCAGGCAGGGGAGACACTGAAGTGTGTGGTCAGAGGGGTGTCTGGCCCCTTGGGCTGCCCCGGGGTCCTTGATCTCCTGTTCTTTCCCCCCAGGCGGGGTGTATGCTCTTCCCCCACATCTCCCCCTGTGAGGTGCGTGTGCTCATGCTCCTATACTCGTCCAAAAAGAAGATCTTCATGGGCCTTATCCCGTATGACCAGAGTGGCTTTGTCAACGCCATCCGGCAGGTCATCACCACACGTAAACAGGTGTGCCCACGGTGCCCAGGCCGGCCCTTGGGTCTCTGTGCAGTGGGTGTGCCAATGAGGTTTTGGAGAATACTGGGTGTGATGGGGGGTGGGTCCTGCCAGGAGGGATACTCCCGTGGAGTGGGGCAGGGACAGGGACAGGGACAGGGACGTGGCTAGACAGGTTTATGTGGCTAGAAGGCTCTGCAAGGTGACAGCATGTTCTGGCTCATCCCGTACAAGTTACTTGTGAATAAGGTCTTATTTCTGTGCAACAAATTACAGGGCTGCCCAGTTCTTAGAGACTGACCCTGTGGGCTCACCACCCCAGGCTGAGCATCAGACTTGTTCCAAGGCATTCGGGAGCCGTGGGAGGTCTGTGAGCAAGTAAAGGGCAGGGCCAGCAGACTAGAGGCTGAGAAGCTGGAAAGGAGGCTGGAGCGAGGATCTTGGACAGTCCTGAGGTTTCTCAGGAGTCTCTGGGGTGCTCCTGAACACCAGCCCCTCTTTTCTGGTTCCATAGGCCGTGGGCCCTGGTGGTGTTGCAGGCCCAGTTCAGATCGTCAACAACAAGTTCCTAGCGTGGAGCGGTGTCATGGAGTGGCAAGAGGTGAGTCCTGGGGGGACCTGGGGGACCATGAAACCAGCACTTCCTCACTGACTGGAGTGCCTCTCTACTTCTGACATCACCCTCTTCCTCTCTCTAAAAGCCCAGGCCTGAGCCGAACAGTCGATCCAAGAGGTGGCTGCCGTCGCATGTCTATGTGAACCAAGGGGAGATCCTGTGAGTGAGGGGTGGGGGCGTAGGGAGGGTGGAGGGGCAGGGGGGGGCCCGGTGAGACCCTCATCCCCTGGCCCCCCCCCGCAGGAGGACCGAGCAGTGGCCGAGGAAACTCTATATGCAGCTCATCCCGCAGCAACTGCTGGTGAGTCTGGGGGCGGGGGGTGGTTCAGCCTGCCACCCCTATGCCACAGCTGGTGTAGACCTCGGAGCCCTAGGCTGGCCCAACCTTGGGGTTGCTGGATGGAGAACATTCTGAATCTAGGGCTGGCATGTGCAAGGGCCCTGTGGCTGGTGACTGGCCTGTGTGACAAACATAGAACCTGTCCAAGGTTAAGTTGGGGCCACCACAGCATGGGGACTGTGAGGAGGCAGGGGCCCTGCGTCACAGAGCTGCCCCGGCTTCCCTGCAGACCACCCTGGTGCCACTGTTCCGGAACTCGCGCCTGGTGCAGTTCCACTTCACCAAGGACCTGGAGACGCTGAAGAGCCTTTGCCGGATCATGGACAACGGCTTCGTGAGTGTGGTGTGGGGGGCTGCAGGGCTGCAGAACTAGGCGATGGCAATGAGGGACAGAGAATGTTTCTCTATACCAGCTGGGGGGATCGCTGTGATGGCCCTAGGGGCCCTGGGCTGGCCTGTATCTGGATGTGTGCTGGCTCCCAGTCCACAGACTCCCCTGGGGCTCTGCGGTCCTGGCCCCATTTTAAAGATGGGGAAACTGAGGCCCAGAGGCAGGCCCTGGATTGACTCAGAGCCTAAAGGGGTGGTACCATGAAGCACAGACCCAGTGCTCCCATGTCCCTCCTGCTCTCCCTGGGGACAGGGAGCCACTGTTCCTGCAGATTTTCCAGAGAAAACGTGAGGCTCCCAGAGGCCTCTTGCTGGGCAGGGAGGTCTCTGCTTCCAGAGCTCTTAGAGCAGTGGGTTCTCTCCCAGTGGCTCTTGGCCTCAGTTTCTCCAGCTGTGAGGAGAAGCAGGTTGTCCTGCAGGGCTTGGGAAAGCACCGTGGTCACTGCATTTTGGTGGGTGTCACTGCACTAGGCCAGCATCTGTCTCCGATGCTTCGATTGCATCTGTCCCGCAGCTGAACTGATCACAGCCAGGCGAGGGTGTCTCTGTGGGGAAGGCTGTGGGTTTCTTCTGTGTTCAAAGTTTGCATTCCCTTGGCCCCCACGCTCCACTGTGGGCTCCAGTCGGTGCTGCAGGGCATGTGCACAGGGGAAGGGCTTCCATCAGCCATCTCTGCCGTGGCTGCCCCTGAGGGGACACACAGGATGTACACAGCCTCTCTAGTGAGGGGGCCCCTTGAGTCTTCTAGCTCTGCTCTCCTGTGACATCGGGGTAGGGACCCTGGGCCGGGGAAGCGGGGACCCTAACAGCTTGGAGCCTTTGGTGTGCTTCCCCTGCAGCAGTGGTGCAGTGGCCGTGGTTGGTCCTGTCCCTGCTGATGGGCTCACTGGGCTGCAGCAGCTCTAGGGCTGCACACTGGGACAGCAGTACTGGGCTTCTGGAAGCTGGCCAGGCCCGTGCATCTTACGTGGCTGCTGCCAGTCACGTTCAGAGCTCCCTGGTGTCGTGGGGGCGCTTTGTGCTCGCTGGGCCTGTCGGTGCGGTGCTGGGCCATGGATGCTATGACTCCTGGGTCCCTCTGTGCAGAGCCCGTGGGTCTCTGGGCTGTCACTGGCTTCTGTCCCCTTGTCTGAGTGGGAGTGACACCAGGGCTGGGAGGAAAGCCATCAGGAGGAGCGTCCGTGCTGCAGCTAGACACTGACGCCCGGCTCTGCGCCCACCAGGCCGGCTGTGTGCACTTTTCCTACAAGGCGTCATGCGAGGTGCGTGTGCTCATGCTCCTATACTCATCAGAGAAGAAGATCTTCATTGGCCTCATCCCTCATGACCAGAGCAACTTCGTCAACGGCATCCGGCGTGTCATTGCCAACCAGCAGCAGGTCCTGCAGCGGAACCTGGAACAGGAGCAGCAGCAGCGTGGGGTGAGGCTGGGCTCCCCTCCCCGCTGCCTCCACTCTATCCTCTGTCCTTGCTGCTGACGCTGCCTCTCCCGCCCTCCTCCCCCTGCAGATGGGGGGGTAGTAGCCACCCCCAGGCTGGGCCCCTCCAGGAGTCACAGATGAGGCCCCTGCTGAAACTGGTGAGTAGCACCCAGCTCGAGTGTGTGTGTGGGAGACCCTCTGATGTGTGTGGGGTTTAGGAAGTGAGCATGTGACCCTGGCCTTGAGACCAGAGCAGAGACTGTTCCTGCCTGTCCCAGAAGGTGATGGAGCTACAGTTTCCCTGCCACAGGGCATTGGGAGGCCCCGGCCAGCTCCTCCCACTCTCCCCCTGCCCACAGGTCAGATGCTTCTGAGCAGGGGTCCCTGGGGATGGCAGCTGCCCAGCGAGATGGAGGACCGCAGCTGGAGAGGTCTCCAAGGATGGTCCCCACCCCTGTATGTGTCCCTAATAAAATCTTTTAAAAGCTCACTGGCTATCAGGCTCTGTGTCCAGATGCCTGGGCGGGAGGAGGCTGAGCGGAAGCCGAGCCCAGGCCACCTTCAGGTTTGAGTCTTTCTGCTGCGGGGCCCCCGGGAATGTGTGTTTCTCACAGATTTCTGAGGGAGGCCATGTCTGAGATCCTAGTTACCTGAGCCAGGAGGGAACAGCGCCTTTGTGGAGCTTGCCTTCAGTGGCTGGTCAGTCCCTGGTGGGCCGTGGCTGGTGGCCTGTCCTCCCTGGAGCCGGCTGGCCGCGTTCCGGGATCCCAGGCCTGCCCACCTCTATCCCTTTGGAGTTACTAGGCTGCACTCGGCTGGCAGCAAACACAGGCTGGGCCCCAGCAGTTCCCACCACCTCCCCCACCCGCTCAGGTCCAGGCCACCACCCTGTCGTCAAGTCTAGGGTGCAGTTTCTCACTCACCAAATGCAGGGTCCAGCCCTTGTCCTCAGGGTCCCGTCATGCGTGCCTCAGCTGGCTCTGTAGCTGGGCAGCCACAGGCAGGGACGAGCCCCACCCCTACCCCCTTGGGGGTTCCCCAGCCTCTATCTAGGGTGCCCACAGCCATGGTTCTGTGGAGCCTAAACTACCCTCTGAGGGCGAGGCCTTTGGCCTGTGTTGAGCCTGTGAAGCCAGGAGCCCTGTGTTCCCTAGCCCTGCCTGTCCTCGCTGGGTAGACAACCCTTTTAACCAGCACAATGGGGCCCAAGCTTAAGGAAAAACAATTTATTGGGGGCTGGAGTGCTCAGCCCTCTGAAAACTGGGCGTACAGGCGCTTGAGGAGGGGCTCCAGATTCAGCCGGAACGGGATTTCCAGGATTGCCGAGAAGCCTTCTGCCAGGGTTGGGGCCTCGAACTGCTTTCTGGCAGCACGGGGTGATGAGGCGGGTAAGACCCAGCCCGGTGCCCCCCCATCCCCCCTGCCCCCACCTCCTGCGGCCTCTAGGCCCTGCTGCTCACCTGTAGCCGTACATGACCACGTCAGACACAGGGGCATGAGAGGAGCCGGTCATCTCTCGGAACTGCGGGGGGGCAGGGGGCAGGGGTCATGGGGGCAGCCTAGAAACTAGGGGGACAGGGGAGCGCGACAGTGGGGCAGTGCAGGCTGGCTCACCCGGTTGTTGTGGCGCGCTTGTTCCAGGGTGGCCGTGAAAAGGAAGCAGCGGCAGGGGACCCCTGCGTCTCGGGCACATTTAATGTACCTGTGGGGACCGGGAATGCGTCAGGCTGGTAAGGGGGCCCGAGCTCCCTGAGCCCCCCCTGGGACTCTAGTACCTGGCCCGGCTCGGAGGGTCTGGGTTGGTGTTGTCGATCACGACCCGTTTCCTTTGCTTTAGAGCAGTCTCACACGTGGTCACACAGCGCTGCCATGAGCCCAGCGTGTCCTAGGGGACACAGGGAAATGCCCTAAGTGGGGGAACAGGGATGCAGCAAGATGGGGGTGGAGGGAGACCTCACAGGAGGAAGGATGGCAGGGATGCCGGGGGAAGCAGGGTGCTGGCAAGGAGCCCACAGTCTGGGGTGGGGGGTGCGGGGACAGGGACGGAAGGACCTGGGGGGTGTGGGGGCTCACCCTGTTCACATGGATATAGCCCGCTGACACTAGGTGCTCCTGGAGGAAAGTGGACTTGCCAGCTGCGAAGCAGGGGCAGGATCAGGGGGAGTCAGAGGGCCCAGAGCCGGGCTGGGGCTTCTGGAGGTCAGGGGTCAGGGTATCTCACCCCCAGGAAATCCCACGGCGACCACTACTTCAGGGTTGGAGCTCAAAAGGGAGCTGGACTCAGGGAGGTAGAGCGGCCCCAAGGGGGAGACGGTTCTCTGGGAGAAGTGGGGCATGATGAGTGTGACCTCCTCCTCATCCTCTACAACCCCCACCCCTGCCCCTAGGGCCTCACCGGGTCAAAGGTGGGGAGCACGAAGCTGGCCACAGGCCACTTCAAAAAGAACTCCTCCGGTGTGGCAAAGGGCAGGCCGAGGTTGAGCGCAAACTAGGTGGGGGTGGGAAAACACATTAGACAAGGTGGGGACATGGCTCCTGGCAAGGAAGGGACAGGGGCCTCACCAGACGGTCTGCACAAGAGAAGTCTTTCTTCTTCCGCCCAGGGGCCCAGTTGGCTGGGCGCCCTGCTGCATCTGTAACACAGGACACATCCCCATGTCCACCAGCGACCCTGGGGACAGAAGCCCCCGGCCCTGGAGGATCCACATACTCCCCCTAGTCCTGGGTCCTTACCTCCCACAAAGATACTGTTCCCGATGGAGATGGGCACACCCTCATTGGCCTGGGGAAGGACAAGTGATAAGCCCATAGGCATAAAGGACCCCACCTAAAACAGGTGCCACGGGGCTGCTCCACTGTGTGTGCCCTGTGTTAGTCCTGACCTCTGGCCTCTCATGCCCCAGCCCATCAGTACATCCTGTTGGCTCCACTGTCGGGCCCCTTCCCACCCCTCTTCATTGCCACCACCTTCCTGGACTGTCTATCCTAGCTGCTAGGCTCCCAGCTTCTGCCCTCACACGTCTGTTCCAAACGTGATCACCAGAGGGTTCCAGTTCCTACTTCTGGAGATTCCTCTCCTCTAACCGGCACTGAGCACCCTTTGCTCCCCTGCTGCATAAGCTGGAAGCCCTTACTTACCTTGGCCCCCTAGGCCTCAATGTCTTGACACCTGCCAGCTCTCTGACCTCAGACCCCGCCCTCATCCCATCATCCGCTCAGGTCCAGTCACCCAGGCCTCTTTCCGTCCTAGAACACACTAGTCACAGCTCTGCCTCAGGACCTTTACACTTGCTGCTACTCCCACCTAGACCACTCTTCCTAGCTACCCACATGGCTCCCTCCCTCACTAGCTTCAGATCTTCAGCTTCGGGGCACCTGGGAAAGGCCTTATTTGCCTGCAAATAACAGAGTAAAACCCTGTTGACCCTTGCTTCACCCCTCCCACTGTTTCACACATGGGTCTGTGTACCCAGAGCCTGTGCCCTCACGGGTACGTGAGTGCCCCAGCAGGTCTGTCCTGTACACCAACCTTTAGCTCAAGAAGCTATCAAGCTTCAGAACAAATGCACACACAAAAGAACGCATGAATGTCGGATTCGTTGCTCAACCACTCTGATCTTCAGGGTTGAAGACCATGCCCTCATGTACCAACAGAATGGGACAGGAGGAAACAGGAGGTAAGGACCAGGGGAGGAGATGGGAGGGAGAGAAAGGAAGAGACCAAACACCAGAGACCTGCAGTCGGGGGAGGCTGGGCCAAGTGAGGGAAGAGGGGAAACATGGGGAGGCCGCCGCTCACCTGCTCCTGCAGATGGTCCCACATGCCGATCACCGGCTTCCGATACAAGCCCGTATGCGTGGCCACCAGCACCTATGGCATGAGTCAGAGAATATCCTGGGCTCCTTCCCGGAGTCCTTCAAGGGCATGTGGGTCCCAGGGATGCTGCCCCAACCCGAATCAGCCCAAAGAGAGCTCCTGGTGCCCAGGAACCTACCATTTATGAGAAGTTTCTGTCTGTAGAACCCCGCCCAGGGCCTCTGCCCTGCTGGTCCCTGCCCCGCCCCCTTCCCTCAGGCTCTTCTGCCTTCTCCCTTTTGGGTCTCTGTTCCCTCACTCTATCTCTGTCCATGCCTGTGGACATGTCCCACCTCCACGGCCCCCAGACTCCTTTGCAGCCACACCTGAAAGGGGAGCCCCAGTTTCTCCACCACAGCCTCCACCTTGGCCTTGAACTCCTCTGCCGACAGCTTCCCGCGCCCAATGCCCATCTGGTTGGTGAAGATCACCAGCTGGGGAGCACACAGATGTCACTTGGCACCCTCCTTACCAGGGCCCTGGCCTGCCCTGTGGTCTGGTCCCCACACACACCTTATAGCCCTCAGCATCCAGTTCCCGGAGCTTCTGTGGAATCTCGACATACAAAATCCTAGGGCGGGTGGGAAAGTGGCAGGGTGACCTAGGGCCCCACGGGGGGTGGGGGGAGCCTCACTCACCCCCTTGTTCTGTCTTTTCTCACCTCCAGTCACTGGGGCCAGTGGGAAAGACCTTCCCAGAGCATGTGGTGATGAGAGTCCCATCCAAATCAAAGCCAGCCACCTGAGGTCAGCAAAAAAAGAGGAATAGCAACCTCATTACACCTCTGATCCCCGGACTCACCGGCTGCATCACAGCACCCCTGCAAGGTGGAGATGTTACCACTCGTCTGTCACCCAAGGAAAAACGGAGTCACAGAGCGCCCACACATCTTACATACAGGCAAGGCATGGCAGGGATGAGTCCCTGCCACCTGAGTGCAGAGCTTGAGATCGTCACTGTACCATCTCCTATTCCTTCTAAGCCTCTGGGTCTGGTGGTTTTAAAATGGGGTTCACCTCCCACTCACCTACCTCCCCGCCTTCATCTCAGAAGGCTGACTGTGAAAATAAAAACAGGAGGGAAGTTCTTCGGGTCCTAACTGCATGTTGGGGAGCATTCCATTTTCACGGGCTCACCATTTTACTAGTGAGACCAGTGGGGCTTGGAGCAGGTGACCTGATGGCATGTGAGCTCCAGTCTCCGGAGCCCTGCTAAAACAACTGTGTTCACTCCCGTGCCTTCTCGGTGGGTCAGGCAGGGGCTAACAGACATCGATTCCCCCCAAAGCTTACATCACCCCGTGAATTTGTCATCAGATCTGCTTCTCAAAGAAGTAGAGGCTTAAGAGAGATTGAAGGACCTCTGCGGGGGTGGGGGGGGGGCAGCAGTCCGGTGTGGTTCCCTCTGCTTAGCCCTCACCTTGCTGCGGGGCTTCACCCCAGGTGCAGTAAACACCAGCAGCTTCTCGAACTTCTCCCAGCCTGGGGATGACTTCCGCATCCGCTTTTTCTGCGGCTCAACATCCTGTGGCACATCTGGAGCCACCGGAGGGGTGCTGGGTGGAGTGTCCTGCTGGGATTCAGGCGTGCGGGCCTCTTCCCAGCGCAGGGTTAGCGGGTGGAGGCCGTTGACTAAATATAGTGTGTCCCCCACCCTCAGAGAGCCTTCTGACCCCAGAACCAGCTCCTGGGTCCCAGCAGTTGAGGGGTTAATTCCCAGCTGCAGAGGGAAGAGGAGGAGCTAGGATTGGTTGCCACCCCCATACAAAACCTCCTCAAATTAAATAACACCTGATTGGCAGGTGAGGAAAGGACTTCCTATAATCAGACCTGTAAGTCCAGCCTCTCCACTGTGTACCACCAATCACGGATGTGGAAAAGTTACAGGGGGGGCAGTCTTTTTTTTTTTAAGATTTTTTTTATTTATTTGACAGAGAGAAGCACAGCCAGAGAGGAAACACAAGCAGGGGGAGTTAGAGAGGAAGAAGCAGGCTTCCTGCGGAGCAGGGAGCCCGATGTGGGGCTTGATCCCAGGTCTCCAGGATCATGACCTGAGCCGAAGGCAGTCGCTTAACCAACTGAGCCACCCAGGCACCCCATTTTTTTTTTAATATTTTTATTTATTTGACAGAGAGAGAAATCACAAGTAGGCAGAGAGGCAGGCAGAGAGAGAGGAGGAAGCAGTCTCCCTGCTGAGCAGAGAGCCCAATGCAGGACTCGATCCCAGGACCCTGAGATCGTGACCTGAGCTGAAGGCAGATGCTTTAACCCACTGAGTCACCCAGGTGCCCAGGCAGCCAGTCTTACCCAATTTAGTGTGAATGGACTGGACACACCTGCTTCCCTCCAATGCAGGTTTTTCCAAGGGGCCTGTTGCCTTCTGGGTTGCCATTCCTCCCCAACACAACCCCCAGGCCTCGCCCCAGGAACCGGTACCTGTTTCACTGCCATCGTCTTGGTCTTGGGATCTGCCACGAGCTCCACTGAGGAGGGTTGAAAGAGTGGAATTATTATGTGCATCGTTATGCGACTGCCTTCCCCACTACTGGGGAGCATGGCCAGCTTCAGGCCACGCAATGGGGACAATACAGCCCATTCAGGAGGGGAAAGCAGTTTGCTTCTAAATGGGATCTGCCGTCTCCTTTACAGGGAGTAGTCAGTCAGAGGCCTCAGGATTGCCTGTGACGCCGGTTCTCGCCTAGGGGCAAGGCTGGAATTTTCTGTATAGAACTGGCTTTTCCCCGATGACGCCTATGGCTAGGTGCAGGTCCTCGGCTTCGCCCGTAATCACCCAGCCCCGCTTAGCAACAAGTACTTTTCACCACAGGATCGGCTCACTCTTTGGCAAGGGTCGTGACCTGACTCAAACCTTCACGATGACCTGTGAACGTCCTCCTCTGACAATTATCTCGGGATTGGCTCCATACCTTCCTCACTAAGGGGTCTAGCTAGACTCAGATCAGGCACAGCATTTCTCTTCCTATGCTGCTTAGATAGGAAGTCCAACTCCAGGACTAGCTACACCACGCAATCCCGCCCAGTGGCCAAGCGGCTCCCTTACCGGCTGGCTGTTCACCTTTCCCTGAGACAGTGTTCCCGCGCCAGCAGCGGGCCACACCCCCTACAGCTCCGGCCCCGCCCACCTTGGTTTCTGGAGCACTTCCGGTCGGTAACCTGGGTCAAGGGGCCGCGGCCCAGGACAAGAGGTTGTCCGTCCGAGGGCAGGAAGATGGGGGGCGCGCCCCCAGGGGGACTCTCCAGCCACAGGCGGCCCTGGGCCTCCACCTCGGCCATCCGGGCCTCAGCCTAAAGGAAAACAGGTAAACAGGTTTGAGTGGCAAGTCGCCCTCGAATTGCTACAGGACGTCCCGCCTCCTCCCCCCAACCGGGAATTTCCCTTCTTCCGCTGCAGGCTCCGGAAATCCCACCCGCTCGCCGGCTACCGGCTCCAGCCGTTTCCCAGGCGACGACGCCCAGCTCGGTCCCGCGGCCAGCCGGAACCCCAGGGTTCCAGGGCAAAGGCCAAGAAGCTCGCGTGCACCCCCGGCTGGGCCCCACGCTCACCGTGCCCGACCCGGGTTCACTTGCCGATTGCGACCAGGGAACTCCTGCCCGAAGCGCTCTGCCCGCAACTCCGGCTGCTGCTTTCTCTGTTCCTCGGCGGACGGAAATGACTCGCCCTCCGGAAGGGGGCAAGGCCTTGTCTCCTCCCTCGACAGAAAGAAGTCCCGCCCCTGACCTTCGCTCGGTGGGTCCCTCCGCGGCTCTGACCTTCATCTCTCCTGCAGCAATGGGAGGCTCCGACTAGTAGCGGGTGGGGTCCTCTGTTCACAGATTTTACTCTTTCCACCTTGAACTTTTTTTAAAATTTAAGATTTTATTTATTTACTTAACAGAGAGAAACACAGCCAGAGAGGGAACAGAAGCAGTGGGAGTGAAAGAGGGAGAAGCAGGTTTCCCGCAGAGCAGGGAACCCGATGCGGGGCTTGATCCACGGTCTCCCGGATCATGACTTGAGCTAAAGGCAGTCGCTTAACCAACTGGGCCACCCAGGCGCCCCTCCACCTTGAACTCTTAACAGTCATTCCTTTAGTTACAGAGAAACTTTTTCATTTTACGATCATTGTCAGTCCAGGAACTCTCTACCCCCGACAGTAGCCCTGACCCCCAATACTGCAATTTTTCCTCATCTTTAAAGAGGGTATAATCGTTTCCACTTTATGGGGTTACTAGGATGGTTAAAGGAATTAGTAAATGTAAATAACTTTATACAAGTTGTTGGCTGGTAGCTCTCCCTATAAGTCTTTTGTCTATTGCTAGCATTCCTTCGAGTGGTGGTCTGATGGAAGTGGAATATTCCAGGTTTACTTGACCCAACCCAGACTTCGCACCAGGTGCCATCTGTTTTCTAGTCTTAAGCTGTCTTGTATTAGGCAGAAAACTCCTGGCCTCAGCTGGACGTTCTGGCCTTTGCTGGGGACCATGTGGACTCAGAACACTGATTCCTTAAAGACCATTCACATTCCAACACACCCCCAAGAAGATTGGGGATCAATGGTCACACAGGACTGGAATCCCCCTTTCGCACCCCATGAATCCTTTTTCCTGTCTAAAATGGGGACAATAATTCCAACTTCCAGCTTTGCACTCAATAAATCAATGAGATGCTGCTCGTAGTCATTCGGTTTTAGAAAGTGTTTGTTGAATGAACACACTTTACACTCATTTGTTAGAGGTAAAACTCTTTTAATCTCAGACCACCCCTCCCAACTCCCGATCCCCACCCACGACTCTCTCCCCCACACAAGGGCCAGAGAGCAAGGGCCCCTGCCCCCCACTTTGGGTGGACGAGAGCCCTTTAAGGCACCTGTGGGGGTAGGGGGAGAGGGGCCGGAGCTGGTGCCATCCTGGTTGCAAGGACGGACTACGATTGGCAGGCTGTTGTGGGATGGAACCAATGAGAGGGTGTCAGACGCAGGGACAGGATAGTCAGGACTTGGTCAAAAACAACCCCAGTCCCAGTAGTGTAAAGAACGTAAATTTAAGGCCGCAGGCCAATCCTGGACACAAGAGGAAGGTTGGCCACCCCCAGGAGGCTGGAGCCAATCAGGCGGGAAAACCCAGGAAGGGTGGGATGGCAACTCCCGGGTCAAGCCCTTTGGGTTCAAGCCAATCAAATGAACGAATTACCCATTCTCTAGGCCGAACTGGCTTGCCACTACCCAATCCTGTGGTTTGGCTGTTCTTTCAACCAATACCGCGCGAGCAAAGCCCTTGTCGCTGGGCAAAAAACCGACGGTTGACCCCTGTGAGAGATTTAAAGTAGCTACGCCCCGACCTGGGAGCGAGCCAATCCCTTAGCGGAACGAGCCTGTTGCCGAGCAAAGAGTGGAGACAGACCCAATCGGGAAAGTAGATAGGTCCCGCTCCTCGGCCCGTGACGGGGTCGTGGACTGGAAGGACGGCGGGGATTGGCAAGGAAGGGCAATCCGGGGACCTGAGAGGCCGGTCCCGGGTCGGACTCGGATTGGCCAGCCCCGGAGGCGGGGCAGGGGTGTAGTGTGGGGGCGGGGCGGACGCTGGGCCAGGAAACGCTCTCCCCTGGCCTCAGTATTTCCGCTTCAGCTTCTGGAAGTCGCTGGTGTTGAGCCGCGGTCGCGGCAGGTCCCCGAAGACCTGGGTGTCCTCGGCCTCCCGCAGCACCAGCGCGCGCATGCTCGCCGCGATGCGGTCCAGATCCGGCGAAGAGGGCTGCGGGACCCGAGTGGGGTCAGCTCCCGCTGCGGGCTACCCCCGCCCCGGCCCTCGGGCACCCCCGCACCTGCCCCTGCCCCTGCCCTTTGCTTAGAGCCAGTAAGCAAAGCCCTTTACGCTGACTTGCTCCGTGTAGGGATCCTTCTACCCAATTCAAACACCACCTCCACCATGAAGCCTTCCTGCTCCTCTCCTGCCCTTCTTGGCCTGACTCTATGTGCAAGAACAACTACCTGTCACACTGCCCTTCCAGTTCCTTCTTACACAGCAGAAGTGTGCTGCTCTGCTCCATTATCAAGGCTGTGTGCACCCAGAGGGTGTCATGTCTAAAGATTTGGGTTGGGCTTGGCAATGAGTCATGGAACAATCAGGCCTCTGCCATGGACTAGCTGTCAACAAGCATTTCATCTCCAGAGGCTTGGGTCTCCCCTTTAAAACGCGGGGCTGATGACAGAGTCGGAGACAATCAGCACAGTGATTGCTCAAGGACTGTGAACTACCATGCTTCCAGTGTTGCCTTTTCAGGTTGGCCTCCCCCAAGGAGGGGCCTGGCCTCCTGTCTGCAGCCCCAGCAGCCATGCAATCTCCCTGACGGCCTAACACCTTGAGCTGGGCCTGGTCTCCAGCGGAACGGGAGAGGCCACGGACAGAGGCTGGACCTCTGCCCATTCAGAGACCTGCCCAGCACTCCCACCACTTGGGCCTCAAATGGTGTTAACTGGGTTTCCCCTAGTGGCAACGCAGACAGCAGAGCAGCATCAGGAGGAAGTTGCCAATCTGTAAATGAGGGCCTGAGAGGCACCACAGGGAGGGGGATCATGAGACCCTAGGACCTCTTCCCTTGCAGTCTACAACGCCTTTCCAAAAGGAGGCTGGGTTCCAATCCCAGCTCTACCCCTTCCAAGCTGAGGTCTCAGGAAAGTTCCAGACACTCCCAGTGCCTCAGGGAGGTTCAGTGCTGGGTGAGGAGAGCCACCCAGGCCAGCTCAGGAAGGCCACAGGTAGGACTGTGTGGGAGACATGGAGGCGGTGGAGGAGGGGCAAATTCCAGGCGGAGCCAGGAACATGGAAGGTGGGGACAGAAGGTGATCTAACCCCTCTGAGCCTCAGTTTCCCCTTCTGGAGGGGATACGAAAATACCTGTCCTTTGTCTGGAGCAAGCAGCCTATAAATGAAGCTGTTTCTAAAAACCCAGAAGAGACTTTCTCTGCAGGGCACTGGGATACATTATAAGGTTGCAATAGTTAAACCTTTAGGGCTCTGGCCCAAAGACCTGCCTCATGAGGTGGAGGGCAAGATCAGTCCTAGGAAATGTGGCTTCCATGGCTGAGGGCTTCCTGGAGGAAGTGGCTCTGAGTCCCTCCCTCCACCCTCCTCTCCTCCCCTTTGCCCCTCACCGGCCCGTTCTCCTCATCCGATGACCGTGCTTCTGTCCTCTTCTCCTTGAAGGCCCAGACAGGCACGGAGACAGGCAGGGACTTGGCATACTGCTGTGTGGGCAAGGCTGAGGCGGGGGGTACCGAGTAGGCTGGAGGGCCAGCAGGGGTCTCCTCGCTCAGGCTGCCATCTGGAAGAGAGGGTAGATTTAAGGCTCTGTCCTTGCCTTCATTCCAGCCCCACCCCCCCGGGGGTGGGGACAGCCTAGGACACTTACCATCTGTGCTCTCAGGGTCCGACTCACAGAAAGGGGGCAGGTCCTGGAGTGTGGCATCCTCGTCCATCATAAAGAGCCCTGTGGATGGTGTTAGTGGCCCAGGCCAGCTGGGTCCCCGCTGCTCTGCATGTGCTCTCAGTTCCAGACACCTCCCATTGCCTCCCCACTCCTCACATCAGCCAGGCCCTTGCAAGCCACAGGGCTTCTGGAATTATTCCCTCTGCCTCAAACACTCCTCCCCCAGTTTTCTTCCTGGTCATCTACATAAACAAATCCAGTTTCTGTCTGTTACACTCTCAGGTGAAAGCAACTGGCTGGCTGAACATAAAATCTGCACCATCTGTTTAAGGACTCGAAATACAGACTGAGTGACTATGAGACGACTATGATCCCTGTTTGATAAATGGGGACCAGGACGCACAGAGAAGTTAAACCACTTGCCCAAAGTTTCCCAATTAATAACTGTGTCACCGGGATTTGAATCCAGGCCATCTAGCTCCAGAGTCTGTGCCCTGAATCCTATGTGGGTTTTCTCCAAAGAAAAAGCAAGCATTAGTAGTAACAACAAATGAGTAAGTCCTACTTATTGAGCCCTTCCTGCAAACTCCTAATCACTCTTCAAAGCCCTAACCTTATAGTCCAGTCTCTGAAGTAGCCGACCTCTGGATTCCCCTCCAAAACAGTCAGTGGCTTTTCCTTCTGGCTTCCTTAAACTGTTGCCTGGATTCCTGACTCCTCTGTTACTCCTATCTTTGTTCTCACAAGCACTGGGCACCCCACATTTGGAAATAACTCCTGTTTTGCCCAAGCTCCCAGCTCAGGCCCAACTCCATGGTCTCTACAGGGCACTGCCTCCAGTCAGGACTACCAATTTCTTGGTCAGACTGGGAGTCCCTCAAGAAAAGAGCCTGAGGGGGGTCCCTTGCGTGGCTCAGTTGGTTAATAGTTTGCCTTCAGCTCAGGTCATGATCCCAGGGTCCTGGGATTGAGGCCCGTGTTGGGCTCCCTGCTCAGCGGGGAGTCTGCTTCTCCCTCTGCCTCTGCCTGCTGCACCCCCTGCTTATGCTTTCTCTCTCTCTCTCTCATGTCAAATAAATAAATAAAACCTTAAAAAGAAAGAAATGGGCCTGAGGGGCACCTGGGTGGCTCAGTCAGTTAAGCGTCTGCCTTTGGCTCAGGTCATGATCCCAGGATCCTGAGATCAAGCCCCACATCAGGCTCCCAGCTCAGCAGGAAGCCTGTTTCTCCCTCTCCTGTTCCCCCTACTTGTGCTCTCTCTCACTATCAAATAAATATATAAGTTCTTTAAAAAAAAAAAAAAAAAATCAGACTGAGTTGCTTTGTGTCTGTGTCTTGCACCTTCCAGCACACAGCTGGCCCCAGGTTAACATGTAAGGATATAGGCTCAGAGAGGGGCCATGACCTGCTCAGAGTCACACAGTGAGGCACAGGCAAGCCAGCCTGCCCCCCAGGCTCTTTGGCATTGCGGCTGCTACAGAACATCAGGGTTCAGAGACAGGCAAGTCCCACCTCTCTGGGCAAACTGCCCTTGGAGGCAACTCGCCAAGCCAAGGGCCACCCCAGCCCCAGCCTCTCTTACCTCCATTATCGCTGACGCCCAGCCGCTCCCCAGAGGTCTCAGTCTCTGTCGGCTCATCCTCATCTTCCTCCTCCTCCTCCCTGGCCAGGGTAGGCCGAGGGGGACTCCGCGCAGGGCTGGGTGGCTGTGGTGCTGGTGGGGGCACGGGGGGCCGGGCGGCGGCGGCAGCCCTGTGGGCCAGGGCGATGTCGTGGAGGCAGCGGCGGGCAGCCTCGGCCAGAGCCCCACGGCCGTGGGCTGCATAGGCACAGGGGCCCGGGCGGGGTGGTGGGGGCGGCGCGGCGGTCAGCAGCACTAGCTCCGTGCCTGTCCGGGCCCGGAAGCGCTCAGCGGCCCCCACCACCGCCTCCCACAGCTCCTCGGGGCGCCCCGACGCCATCCACGCCCTGCAGGGCAGAGCAGGACAGAGAGCTGAGGCCCGGCTGTCTGACTGCACGGGCTACACCTGGCCCCCAGGCGTCCACCTGCCCCTAGACGCCACCCCCATCCCTCCAGGCCACTCTGTTCCCAGCTGAGCTCAACCTCTTCCCCCAAATTCCTCCCTATTTGTACCTCCTGGCCCCATCTGTCCCCAGGCCTCCAGCCCCATCCTTCCTGCTCCACACTGTCCCCACAGCCCCAGTCTCTCCTCTTGGCCCTGCCTTGTCCAATATGGGAACCACCAGCCACATGTGACTAAGGAGTGTGTGAGATGTAGCGGGACCAAGGTGAGAGGGGCAGTGAGCATGAAATCCACACTGGTGTTTGAAGACACAGTACAAAGAAGGTGGATGTCAAAGGTCTCAGTAGTAGTCTGATGTTGACTATGCATCGAAAACGTGACATTTCAGGGGTGCCTGGGTGGCTCAGTTGGTTAGCAACAGCCTTCGGCTCTGGTCATGATCCCGGAGACCGGGGATCGAGCCTCACATTGGGCTCCCTGCTCAGTGGGAAGCCTGCTTTTCCCTCTCTCACTCCTGCTGCTTGTGTTCCCTCTCTGGTTGTGTTTCTCTCTGTCAAATAAATAAATAAAATCTTTTTTAAATTTTTACTTATTTTTATTTTTTTAAGATTTTATTTATTTATTCGACACAGAGAGAGAGAGATCACAAGTAGGCACAGAGGCAGGCAGAGAGAGAGGAGGAAGCAGACTCCCTGCTGAGCAGAAAACCCAATGTGGGGCTCGATCCCAGGACCCTGAGATCGTGACCTGAGCTGAAGGCAGAGGCTTAACCCTCTGAGCCATCCTGGCGCCCCAAAATAAATAAAATCTTTAAAAAAAGAAAAAGAAAAAAGAAAACATGACATTTCAGACATAATGGCTAAATAAAATATATGGCAGAAATTAATTTCATCTGTTTCCTTTTACTTTTTAGTTGTGGCTTCTAGATTTGAAATGATAGGCCTGGCCGGCACTCTTTGTTCTGCCAGACAATCGTTCCCACCTCTTCTTGAACCTCTTAGCCTTCAGTCTGGGCAGTGTGGCCTCGGGGTTCCTTCTACACTGCCCCTGCCCCTCCACAGTCTCCCTAGGACAAGGTCGTGGCTACTCAGCCTCACAGCCTTCCAGACTTCTGAGGCCTGAGGCCTTCAGTCCAGATCACCCAGGTCCTCCAGTTACTTGTCAATCTTTCTCTCACTCTAGTGTGGAAGAAA
Organism: Spilogale gracilis; assembly: GCA_004023965.1. Lineage (NCBI taxonomy): Eukaryota > Metazoa > Chordata > Mammalia > Carnivora > Mephitidae > Spilogale > Spilogale gracilis. The sequence goes on from PITA01006134.1 coordinate 29,542, forward strand.
GGAGCTTTCCCTCACCCTAGATCGGGTCAGTCCCCCCTCTTTGGGCTCCAGCGATGCCTGCGAATGCCCCCATTGTAGCACAGAGCCCTCTGGGAAGGACTGTCTGGGTCCATCTCTGTCTCCCCAGCCACTGCAGAGCTGCTGGAGGGGGAGGCTGGAAGAATCATTTGGGAGCCACCAGCCTTGCGGGCGCTGGGGTGGGGGGCTCACAGAGCAGGGGCGGGGCTCTCTGCACCGAGACTCCACCCATGAAGCTCTGTACTTCCGCTAAGACTGTTCTGCCAGTTCCTCTGTAAGTCTCTCCTGATACCCTAGGATGGATCAGCTGCCTTCCCTAGACCCGCAGTGCCCTAGGCTATCTCCATTACAGCTCACTGTCCTTTGAGTTTGTGACAGTTGTACCTCCATCTGCCTCCTCCATCACACTGTGAGCTCCCCAACGTCAAGATGAAAAGAGCAAAGGGTTGGGGTGCCTGGCTGACTCAACTGGAAGAGTATGCGACTCTTGATCTTGGGGTTGTGAGTTCAAGCCCCACACTGGGTATAGAGATTACTTAAATAAATAGGCAAACTTAAAAAAGAGAAGAGAAAAGAACAAGAGGCAAGGGGCTGGCTTCCTGCCATCTCAAACCTGCTGTGTGACCTTGGACCACTCACTGGCCCTCCTTATGCCTCATTTTTTCTTCTTCCTGTAAACCAGAGTGGTTGAGCCAGAGCTGCTGGGAAACTGAGGAGCCTTCTCAGGGAGGTAGGGGGCACCCTCCTCACTGGAGGAATTCCAGCAAGGTTCTAGTCCAGCCAGGGTCATGTGTAGCTTGATTTCAATTTGCTGGCCCTTTTCAACTCATAATCATGTAAGCCAGTGTTTGCTCAGCACTGACTCCGTGTAGGGCGCCCACAGCTATCTCACCACCGACCTGACCCATTAAAGTGGGAGCTGTTACCTCACAGACAAGACAAGCAAGGCGCATGCTGGAAGCCACATGCCGCAAGAACACAATCAGCACCACTCCTGAGAGACCCCATAGCAAATGCACTCTGTGCTTCCTACGGGCCAGGTAAGAATGCCAAGCGGGTTGTCACCATTCTTATTCCACCTTCTCCCTAACCCTATAGGGGAGGGGCTGTTATCACCCCACTTCACAGTTGCAAACTGAGGGCCAGGGAGATTCATTATTTTGATTAGGGTCATAGGGCTGGAGAGGAAAGCCTGTTCTTAATCCCAAATGCCATCTTGCCTTCCTTATCAGGATAGGTTTATGTCCAGATGGGGAAAGTGAGACTCAAAGAACCTCAGGTACTGGTCAGAAGGTTCAGAAGTTAAATGGGTCAGAATAGGACTGACTCTGCTGTCTGCCTGACTCCAAAATCCAACAGAACTGAGAGGTGCTCAGGGTCTCCCCTAGCTGATGGAGGAAACCAAGGCTCAGGGCAGGGAAATGATTGGTCCAAGGTCACACAGCCTGGCTGTGGTAAGCCTGGGGCCCTCACATCTCTGGGACATCAGGATTGAACTCGCTGTCCTAGATCTTATAGTTGTTACAGGACTGAAAAGACTGAAATGGGGGAGAGTGGGTGTGGGCATCCCCCCACTGTAAGGGGAGGCCTGGGCGATTAGGAGGAGGGCAACTCACACCTCTCTGCTAAGGCCTGGGGGCTTTCTGAAGTTAGTTCTCCAAAAGCAGAGTAGCCAAGGTGGCGCCTGGGTGGCTCAGTTGGTTAAGCGACTGCCTTCGGCTCAGGTCATGATCCTAGAGACCCGGGATTGAGCCCCACATCGGGCTCCCTGCTCGGCGGGAAGCCTGCTTCTCTCTCTTGCACTCTCCCCCTGCTTGTGTTCCCCCTCTGGCTGTGTTTCTCTCTGTCAAATAAATAAATAAAATCTTAAAAAAAAAAAAAAAAAGAGTAGCCCAAACCAGGGGAGACTCCACCCTTTCAGTTGCTGGAGGAAGGCTTGTATCCTCAGAGGAGCTCAGAGATGGATGGAGGGTTCCCCAGCCCCCCAAACTGAGGACTTTAGGATTAAGGAAAGGTGACACTTGTCCCCCAAAGGAGGGGGAGGGGAGAGCCAAAGTAACTGGCCTCTTAAGATGAGATGAACAGGTGAACTAAAGAAAATGACTCTAGGAAAGAGGTGAGTAAAGAGGCAAAGTCCGCCAAGGAATGAGGGATGCTAGTGAATGAAGCCCCCTTCCAACCACCTGTCAAACTGGCTGTGCCTCCACCCCCCGCCCCGCCCCAAAGAGGGAGAAATTCGAGGATGCCCTCCCCAACCCCCCCCCCCGCGTAGCCGGGGTGGGGGGTGGGGTGGGGGGGGTGAACGTCTGGGCATTTCCTCAACCTTTCAGCGACCTCCTCCCCACTTCACCGGGGGGTCCAAGGAAGACCCATTTCTCTAGGAAGAAAACAGGAAATCCCGCCCAGGTTGGGGCCAGAACCGGAAGTCCCGCCTTTGAACGGGTGAGGGGCGCCCCGAGTACACCCGAGCAACCCCCAGACCCCGTTGACACGGTCCACGACCCAGGCAAGGATCCTAGTGGGTCTGGAAACCAGAGGATAAGGCTGTCTAGGTTTTGCCTTGGGTCAAACACGACGGTTCCCGCGGGTGATCCCTTTCCAGCGCTCAGCGTAGGATCTCTGGAAGATCTCTGCCCTCTGACCTATGCAGGCCATACCCCTCCCGCGAGCGGTTCGCCCTCCCAGCGCCCCTCTCCTCCGGACAGCCAAATCCTCCCCACACCGCGGTTCACAACGCCGCCTCCACTCACGTGCCCGTAGCCAGCATGGCCGGCCCGGCGCCGTCACCGCCCTCAAAAGACATGGCGGCACCTCGCGTCACTTCCGTGTGATTGGCCCTCCTCCACGCTGCACACTCCGCCTCCCTTATCCGAGCCGCCCGAGACTAAAATGGCCACGGGAACATCAGCGGATCACAGTGGGGCAATGGCGATAGCAGGGCGCCCATAAGAAAGATGGTGAAAGAACAGCTTCAGCTTGCTCGGAAACAAGCCAGAACCATTTTGATTTGCTCCCAAGAAATACGGCCGTCGACACGTGCGCCCTCTGGACCACAGTAAACTAAGGCCAGCGACCTGACGCTCCTCACCTATTACCGACCTTTCCCACAGAAGTGGAGGAAAGCAGCACCCATTAACGACATGGCATCACTTCCCAAAATGTATATGGACTCTCCCTCCAGCTTATTCTCCCATCAGCACCAAGGGTGGGAAATATCCAATATGACAACTTTTTTTGCTTCGGTTTGCCAGGTTTCAATATGGCGGCACAGACCGCCGCCTCCCGGCGGTGACTCAGGAATTCGACTGAGTCCACTTCGTTCCGGGGGATACTGATGGCTTCATCCCGTTAACCCAAGTCCCTCAGCACGTCTTGTGACGTACATCTCCTCTCACCTTCTTTTCCTTTACCCGTTTATTTTCCAGGACCTCGATGTCGCGCCCCTCAGAGAGATGGGACTGCCCCGCATTAACATGGCCGCAGCTGACAGGCTTTGGCCATGCCCTCGAGTAAAATGGCATCTCCTTGGCTTCGATGCCAGGATACAATATGGAGAAAGAAGCCGGCGTTTCGGCGAGAGCTTGGGCGAGGAGGTGGAACCCTTGGGCCCTCCCCCTTGTTTACTTTGTGGCGAAAGGAGCGGCACTGCGCTTGCGCACTCTAGCTGGCCCGCTCCTCCTTCACGGTATGCGCCGTGTGACTTACACCCTCGTGGTTCAAGTTCAACCACCCCATTCTGAAAGATGGTTACACCCAATCCTGTTGTAGAAAAGGCAAGGGCGCCACCACTGTGTAGGCTTGAGGGGAGTCTCCTATCCGGATGTGACAGCACGATGACCCGGAAAGGGAGAGTGTCGGGGGAGTGGGACCTTAGCGGCGGCTATGGAGGGAGCCGGTTACAGGGTAAGCGCTGGAAACGCGTTCTTTCATTTCTGGGGATGCGAAGAGACGCCCTCCGGTAGTCGGCTTCGCTCCAACGGCTTGCCGGGGCTCTGGGAGCCCGGCTGAGCCTTAGCGAACACACTGTTCCTTTATAAATGCGCTGTCACCCTCCCCTCCACTGCCCTACGGAAGACCCTTACTTTTTAGCCACGCCCCCTGGGCGGTCGGGTTGCCTCTGGGCCCCGCCCCCTGGCGTCTTTCTGCGCTTGGGTCCCGCCCCTCACTGGTTGCTGCCCCCAGGTGGTGTTTGAGAAAGGTGGCGTGTACCTGCACACCAGTGCTAAGAAGCACCAAGACCCGGACTCCCTCATCGCTGGCGTCATCCGCGTTGTGGAGAAGGTGGGCCGGAAGGGAGAAGGGCTCGGGCAGGCCCTGAGCGGGTTGGAGGCGGCATCCGTAGGCGTATGGTCTGTAGGTCACGATGGGACCGGTGGGACCGTAGGACGGCAGGGTGTGCGGACTGGAGCTGAGAGAAGCGGCTTTGTAAGCCTGAGGGGCCAGACGGGGGAAGAAGTCTGGAAATGTGGCTTGGGGAAATTGGAGGGGGGTCCTTCTAATCCTTCTCTTCCTTCCTCAGGACAATGATGTCCTCCTGCACTGGGTTCCTGTAGAGGAGGCTGGAGATTCCACCCAAATTCTCTTCTCCAAGAAGGTATGCTTTTCTCCCTTCTCCTTTCTCCACGGGTTTTTTTCCAGGTTGGGGCAGTGGAAGACATTTGAAGGCCCCGGGTGCAATCTCAGACTTACTCTTGGAGTATGTGTGATCCTGGTTGGGATCTAGGCTCCCTTGGTTTTCTTCTCCCGGTGAAATGGACTGAAGGTGCCCATTCAAAAGAAAGCAGACACCATGAGATTCAAAGCAATGGGGACAGCGACCCCTTATCCCCTTTTCTCTTTAGGAGAGCTCTGCGAGGCTGCAAGAGGACAACACAGCCTGTGGATTCCGGTTCCTTGGGCTCTCACTCCACAAGAACCTGAAGGGGTGTGGCATTTCCCTGGGGGCAGAAAGTATACTTTCCAGTACTCCTTCCTACTCTGGGTACCAGACTTTGCCCTTCTCGTTATTAGAGATTCCTGAGGTTTTTATTAGAGACTCTTAGAGACTTTTCCTCACCAGGCCCTGTGCAGGGACTCAGAGATGAGTCTGACCCAGACCCATGAGCCTTCACCCCCATTCTGTTTTGGGAAACTGAGGCACAGTGATTGGAAGTCCCTTTCACAAGGTCAGAAAGCTGGGAGGGGTTGGAATTCGGTTTGAACCCAGACTCTCTGGTTCCAGAGGCCTGCCCCTCATTAGAGGAAGCAAACATTTGCACTGGAACTGTAAGGATGAGAAGGGGGCAAGAAGGTATTTCAGAGATGGCAGGAGGAAGAGCGTTTCAGGATATAGGAGGAAATGGAATATCTCTGTAGAGGCTGGGAAGGTAGTTGGGCCTAAAATGCCTGGCTAAGAAGCTTGGACTGTGTTCTAAGGGCCCCCCGGTGAACCATGGAAGGAGAGGGTGTGGGTGTAGAAAGCCGAGCACCTTTCTTCAAATGTGGCTGTCCTCCTCCCACTCTTATCTTTGACTAACTGAAACCCACTGAGACAGGCTTCAGCAGAAAAGATACATACACACGCAGGATACACTTAGCTCCAACGGATGCAAAATCTGGCTGATGACAGGTTAAGCAGATGAATTTATTTTTCTCCTTTTATAAGACACTCAAAGATGCATGGGGCTGCTGGCCTTGGCTGGCGACGTCAGGGCCTGGATCACCGAGACTCTCTTGTGCATGCCCTGGTTGCCTTTAGATGACTTGTTCAGCTGCAGCCTCTGCATCTGCCTTTTAAGGCAGGAAGAGGGGAACAAGCAGGGTACCAGACACATCGGTTTTGCTCATCGAGAAAACCAAGACATTTCCCAGAAACTCTGCATCAGCTAGGAGTTATTTTTGGCCATGTGGAATAGAAACAGAGGTGATAGTGGCTTCACCTCGAGAGAAGGTTCTGCCTCTCCTGTTGAAAAGTCCAGAAGGCAGCAGCACAGTTCCACATGTCATCATCAACCTGGCTTCTTTCCATCTTTGTTGTGCTGTCCTCGGCACAGGTTGGCTATCCTCACGGCTGCCTTGTGGTCCAAAAAGGCTGCTGGAGCTCCAGCTTTTTGGGACTGGTTTTGCCTACTTTATATGTGTTGCAGGTTGACGAAGGAGCTCTGTTCATTGTGATTGCTCAGGGAAGCATGCTGCTAGAGCAGCTACCATTCCTTGTGGCAGAGGGCAAGAGTTCTTGCCCAATGATTAAACAGTCCATCCTGGAAGGAGTATATCCCAGTCCCTTGGTCAGAAGCAGGTGCATGGCTGCACCCAGCCAGCAGAGTTCAGTGAGCTGCGATCCTGCCATGTGCCCAAGAAGCAGAAGGCTGCAAACACTGGCGGAAGGCAGTGTAGACTCTCACTATGTTATGCAAACACTGGTGAAATATCACATTCACCCCACAGGACATGGAGGGCAGGGATGACTTTGCTTGGGCTGGCTCAGCAGCCTCGTGGATAGGTGTCTCTGTGACTCCCTTCATAGCCCTAGTTGACTGCCAAAGTTCCAGACACCGTGTTCTCCCTCCACAGCATCCAAAAACAGGCCTGAACAGGGTGGTGGTCACCCCTGTAGGTGATTTTTTTTTTTTTTTAATCAGGAATTTCCCTCCTTTTAAACTCCTCACAGATGGCATCTTCCCACTGGCCAGAGGTGGGGCCTGAGGCCACTCGGAATTGCAGGGAAGGCTAAGAAAGCAAACACCCAGAGGCTCTAGCTTCTGTTATGGGAAGGGCTCTGTCAACCTGGAAGGAGCAGCAGAAACGGCTTTTGGGTGGCCCCACTATTTGGGTTCTTCCAACAAGGTCCTCTCTTGCAGGGTTTTGTAGGTGGGAGTCACAGAACACTCCCATTACTTCCTCAGCAGGAAGGGATTAAAGGCAGATCAGTAGAGGCTTGGCGAATCTGTACAAGGGCCAGCGGAACAGGACTGACCCTGCAGAACTGTCCTGCCAGGAATGCTGCCACCACCTCCAAAATGAGGGCAGTGGGGAGACCCAAGAATACTACCACCTGAGCTGCCACCCAAGGGCAGGAAGCCACTTGGCCCTCACCAAGCTAATGACCAGGCGTGGAAGACTGAGCTAGTCACCACCTCCATCTTTAGTCACCTCTGTGTGTGGGTGAAAACAAGAGTCTCCAATGTCAGCCACACAGGGAGAGCGGCAGGAAGTTGCCTCTGCCTCCTTCCTGCCTTCCGCTTCCGCCTTGTGTCCCGACCTGTAGCTGCAAAGGGATCTGGGAAATGTAGTTTTTGGCACACGTTAGCCTATCATGACCTGTGGCCAGCAATCTTGGCTGTGACTGCACTGCCGTCTGCCTCAGTTTCCCTATTTGTTCATTGGGGCTGCCTTCCGGGGCAGCCTCGCAGCTTGGATTTGGAAACCCTGACTCTACAGCCCCTCACTGTCTTTTCTTCTTTTATTCTCCCAAGGATGTCAGTGGAGGTGAGTCCTGCACCTCTGAGGAGGAACCGACCTTTGACCCCGGCTATGAACCTGACTGGGCTGTCATAAGCACTGTGCGTCCACAGTCTCATCACTCAGAGCCCACTAGAGGTAGGCTGAGCTGGTGCCCTGAGGGGCAGATGGAGACACGTCTTACCCTCAGTGGCCTCAAGCTTTGCTGGCCACGGTCAAGGTAGCTGTCCATGGCTGGCCTTCCAGTCTCAGGAGCGTGGATCGGGGTGCAGCACTGTCCCCAGCCCAGGTCCAGCCTGGCAGGGTCTCCAGGGTTTGCAGTCTTGCTCATCTCACTGGGCTCCTGGATTGGTTGTGGGCATGCTCACAGGAGTCCTCTGCCTGTGAAGGTACCCAGGCTGTGGCGGTGACAGTTGCAGGGTGAGAGGGTGATTTGGGCTATCCTGGAGTCCCACAGGGTTGTGGGGGCACCAGAGGAGGTATCCGGCCCCTCGGGATTGGAGAAGCCTTCCAGGAGGAGGTGATGCCAGCCCCTCGCTCTGGGGACACCTGGGAGTTTTCTCCTCAGCAGAAAGGGCAGCCATGCAAGGCAGAGGCCCTGGGTGTGTTTAGGACACTGGAGTGTGGGGTCCAGAGTGGAGAAAGGGCTTGAGGTGAGATGTGCAGGGGGCAGGGGATAGACCCGAGGGGCCTGCCACCAGGTTAAGAACATGGGCTTCACTCTGAGGGCCATGGGAAGCCAAGGGAGATAGATATTAGAGCAAGTCAGTTGTGTTTCCAAGGAGATGTGGCTCCCCACAGATATCTGTGCTATCTCTGACTCCCCACGCCTGCTCCCAACACTGTGCTCTTCCCTAGCTGCTGAGCCCAGTTCCCCCCGGGGTTCCTGGGCCTTCTCGGTGAGTCTCGGGGAGCTCAAGTCCATCCGCCGGTCCAAGCCGGGCCTCAGCTGGGCCTACCTGGTCCTGGTGACCCAGGCTGGGGGCTCTCTGCCTGCCCTGCACTTTCACCGAGGGGGGACCCGCGCCCTTCTCCGGGTCCTCAGCCGCTACCTGCTGTTGGCCAGGTGAGCCTTTTCCTACCACCAGACCTTTGTGGCAGGCCCTGGGCCCCTGCGGCTGCAGCCTGGACTCTCAGAGCTGTGAAACAGACTTATTTAAAGGCAGACGAAGGGGGCGCCTGGGTGGCCCAGACGTTAAGCATCTGCCTTCGGTTCAGGTCATGATCCCAGGGTTCTGGGATCGAGCCCCACATCAGGCTCCCTGCCCAGTGGGGAAGCCTGCTTCCTTCTCTCCAACTCCTCCCTCTCACACTGTCTCTCTCTTTTAAACAAATAAATAAAAATTTTTTAAAAAACATAAAGGCAGACGAAGGGAATCAGCTGGCATGTATAATCACAAAGCCAAGGATGGATTTGATTTCAGGCAGGACTTGGGTCCTTTTTCCCTCTTAAGTTGGTATTATTCTCTGGGGGGTCCTCCAGTGGCCCTGGTGACTAAAGCAGCTCCTTCCCCAGCAGCATCCTGGAGCTGCCTCTCCCTGAACTGTCCCTGAATCAGTTACCATGGGAGGCAGACAGGCCTCGGCTCCCAGTGGCCAGTTTTGGGTTGTGTGTCCACCTCTGGGGTCCAGCTGTGGTTAGGCCGTAGGTGAGGGATTCCCCAGGGGCAGTTGGACACACACAGGGTCCTCTGCCTGGGTGTCACCACGTTGCCCTGTCCCCAGCTCCCCGCAGGACTCCCGCCTCTACCTTGTCTTCCCCCACGACTCCTCGGCCCTCTCCAGCTCCTTCCACCACCTGCAGCTCTTTGACCAGGACAGCTCCAACGTAGTGTCTGTGAGTGTCCCACAGACCAACCTGGCCCCTGAGGGCAGGGAGGGGCGGACCGCAGTGGGCGAGGCAGGATGGGGTAGAGTTGTGACCACCCCCTTGCCCCTGTCCACAGCGTTTTCTCCAGGACCCCTACTCTACCACCTTCAGCAGCTTCTCTCGTGTGACCAACTTCTTCCGGGGAGCCCTGCAGCCACACCCAGAGGGGGCCTCCCCCGACCTTCCTCCACCCCCTGATGATGAGCCAGAGCCTGGGTTTGAGGTCATTTCCTGTGTGAGTATCAGGTGGACCCTGTATCTTCTGGCTGTCACCTGGGTAGGGCCTCCTTTTCCCTGGTTAACGGGGATGATACAGCACCCCAGTCATCAGATCACATGAGGAGTGACTTCGAAGAGAGTGCTTGGAGCCTATTTCCTATTATTATGGGAAGAGGGGGGCTTCCTGACACAGAGGTGACTTTGGTGCTGACCCAGGGAAGGGATGCTTCCCAGCCTGCATGTTAACTGGCTGCGGAGCTGAGAAGCGCTCTGAGCTAACTTGCAGGGGGCCTGGGGTAGGGTCAGGGAGGATGTGGGAGGCCCTGAACTCAGCTGTCTTATGTCACGCAGGTGGAGTTGGGGTCCCGGCCAACTGTGGAGCGAGCGCCTCCGGTCACAGAGGAGGAATGGGCCCACCACGTGGGCGCCGAGGGCCGCCTGCAGCAGGTTCCCATGCTGAAGGCCCGCATCTTCTCGGGGGTGAGGTGCTGGGTGTATGCTGTGGGTGGGGGGACTGGGCTGGGCCGGCGGGCAGCCAGGCGAAGGCCCCTCTGAGCCGCTGGCCCTGCTCTCTCCCCCAGGGTCTGAGCCCTGGTCTGAGGCGTGAAGCTTGGAAGTTCCTCCTGGGGTACCTCAGCTGGGAGGGCTCAGCTGAGGAGCACAAGGCCCATGTGCGCAAAAAAACGTGAGTGAGAGACGCTACGGCCGCCCTGCCCAGCTCCGGCCTCCCAAGTCGAACGTGTCCCCCATCCCAGCAAGGTACCTGGCATGTCACAGGTGCATGGATGGGCTCACTCCCCAGGTGTCAGTCTTGAGCCCGCCATGTGCTGGGCACCCACCGTCACATACGGAGATGGCGGTAAACAGGCAGGTCCTCTCCCGTGGGCATCACTGTTTTCGTTCCAGCAACATAATGTCATGGCTGTCGTCACTCTGCGGCGGGCTTCCGTACTCCGGGGGCCCCGCTTCTCCTCATTCCTGGTACACGTTGTGCTTCTGCTGCATGTCCTGGTCTCCACTCCGGTGCTCTCTGTCTTGCGGGGATGACAGACTTTGAACAAAAGCCCACCCCGGGGGAGGGGGGTGTGCCTGGCCAGCTTAGAAGAGTGTGTGTGACTCTGGATCTTGGGGTTGTAAGTTCGAGCCCCACAGTAGAGGTAGAGATTACTTTAAAAAAACACAAAACTATAAAGCTCACAAGGATGTCTTGTGTCATGAGAGATGTCAGAAAGGAGCAGCATGGGGACAGTGGCAAGGATGAGTAGGTGGCCTGCTTTGGTGGCCCTGTGTCTCACCTCCCCCTCCCCCACAGGGATGAGTACTTCCGAATGAAGCTGCAGTGGAAATCCGTGAGCCCCGAGCAGGAGCGGAGGAACTCACTGCTGCACGGTTACCGCAGTCTCATTGGTAGGTTGCAGGGCAGGGGGCGGGGTGGGTGGAAACATGGCACACAAGCAGGGAGGGCACAGGGGAAGCCCCTTCCTCCCCAGGAGTAGGGATGACATCGTCTGCATTGCGGAGATGGGGGGAGCAGGGGTGGGAATAGTGGGGATGGGGCAGGGGAAAGGAGCCAGACTCCTTGGGTTCAAATCTGCCATCTGCTCGTTGTGAGATCTTGGCAAGTGATTTTGCCATCTCGGGCCTCAATTTCCCATCCGTGGGTGGTTTAGTAACTGTCGGTTGCTGGGAGGCTGTGGTGATCTGGCAAGTGGGAGATGGAGTGTGTTCCATGTGGTTTCTGTGCCGACTCTCACCTGTCTGGGGTCGGTCGAAGGAAGGAGCAGGGCCCAGGAGAGACGGGCCCTCACAGGTTTCTCACTTTCACATTCTGCACCCTATCTTCGCAGAGAGAGACGTGAGCCGTACTGATCGGACCAACAAATTCTATGAGGGTCCTGAGAACCCAGGCCTGGGCCTGCTGAATGACATCCTCCTTACCTACTGCATGTACCACTTTGACCTTGGTGCGACGCCAGCCCGGGCGGGGGGGTGGGCTTGGGGGCCTGGCCTTCCCTTGTGGGGGCCTGGGGACCTGGGCTGGGCCCTGAGCTCCTGTCCCCCCACCCAGGCTATGTCCAGGGCATGAGTGACCTTCTCTCCCCGATCCTATACGTCATTCAGAATGAGGTGGATGCCTTCTGGTGTTTCTGTGGCTTCATGGAGCTTGTGGTGAGGCCTAAGGCAGGTGTGGGAGACAGGCCCCTTCAAAGGATGGGGGTCTGCTTCCTCATGTGGCCCTCCCTCCCCCAGCACGGGAACTTTGAGGAGAGTCAGGAGACGATGAAGCGGCAGCTTGGACAACTCCTGCTGCTGCTGCGGGTGCTGGACCCGCCACTCTGCGACTTCCTGGGTGAGTATCTCAGTGGGCAGGCAAGGGAGGGTGGGGCCCCAGCCCCCCCCCCAAGTCTCTGGAAGTGGCCACTGATGGGGTCCAGGGCATTTGGTCCTGATCCACACAAGGGGAATGTTCCTGCAAAAGCTGGAACCCAAAGTTCACATGTAAAAGGAGAATTATGGTTTGGAGTGAACCTCAGCGAGTCCTGCCTGCCCCAGAGCTGGCTCCTTCAGGCTCCCCTCAGCCCCGTACTTTGCAGATGAGGGTCCTGAGGCCTTGGCGTGGCCACTTCGGGGGGCGCTTGCACACTAGCCACCTGACTGTGGCGACCTGTCTGCCTGAACTATGTACAAGAATAGATTTAACGTGGCCTGCTAGACTCTGCAGTTAATATTTGCAGTTTTTCATCATGACGAATATAGTCTGGATAGTTTCTTCAGGCTAAATTCCAAGAAGTGGCATTGTATTCAGGGCAGTAGATACTTTTACAGCTTTTGAAATGTTTGTTCCCATCACTGCTTTCCTGGAAATTTTTGCCAGCTTCTGTTTCTGTTAGCCAAGTCCGTAAGTGTCCATTTCCTCACACCTCCCCCGGCAATGCGTATTGATATTTTATTTTTTCCCTGAGTGTGCTGTATCCCTTTCATGTGACGGTGGGACATGGGAGTAGCTCATCTCATCTGGAATCCAGAAGGCAGGTGGGGAAAGCTGCCCATTGACCTAGAGCATTCTTGGCTCAGTGCAGAAGCTTTCCCATGCTGGGCACAAGTTACATGCCGAGATTGGCGGAGATTGCTACAGCCAGGATAACTTCTTAGCATCTTGGTCTGACCAACCTGCACGCTATGAATTAAGAGGGGATTGGAATGGATTTTGAGCTTGTTCTTTGTTGCACACCACCCTTCCCACCACTGTCTTCCACCAGACTCCCAGGACTCTGGCTCCCTCTGCTTCTGCTTCCGGTGGCTGCTCATCTGGTTCAAGAGGGAATTCCCCTTCCCAGATGTCCTTCGGCTGTGGGAGGTGGGCCTGCCAGTTTGGGTGGGAGGGCAGAGGAAAGAGAAATCAGTCAGCTGTCCTAGGCTGGGAGGTTGGTGGGAAGTGGGCACAGGGTGGGGCAGACCTGAGTGGGACTTCAGGCAGAGGCCGGGCTGTGATGCCTCGCTCTGGCTCTTCTAGGTGCTGTGGACAGGGCTCCCTGGTCCCAATCTGCACCTATTGGTGGCCTGTGCCATTCTGGACATGGAGCGTGACACTCTCATGCTTTCTGGCTTTGGCTCCAATGAGATCCTCAAGGTGAGGCCCTGGCTCCTTCCAAGTCCTCCCCATCCCTGCCCATCCTGACCTCTATAAATGGACACGTTAGCTGAGGTGTGAACTCCATGGAGGCTGGTACTATACCTGTGTCAGGGTACCTTGGGGTAGCAGGTACTCAAAATAGGATTATTGAAAGTATGGTAGGCTAAGTGGTGAGCGCCATGGCCAAGAGACCCGGCCTGTTTTTCTCCTATTTCATCCCATCCCTGGCTCCCAGCAGTGCCCTCAGAGTGTGGCCAGCACATGAAGGGCGGAGCTCAGTGCCCTTTCCCTTGGTTGTATCCTGCCTGTGGCAAGCAGTCTGAAAGGGCATGACCTCCCCTTCCCCCCCTCCCCTGCCAGCCCCAGGCTCCTCCCAGTCTGTCTTTCCTCCATTGTATCCCCAGCACAAGGCACAGAGTGGGCACTCGGGCGGTGGTGGTTGAGTGCTGGAAGGCAGGCAGGCAGGCCTGACCCACCCCCTCCTACAGCACATCAACGAGCTGACCATGAAGCTGAGCGTGGAGGACGTGCTTAGGCGTGCTGAGGCCCTCTACCGGCAGCTGACCGCCTGCCCGGTGAGTCCTGCCCTCTCCTAACAGCCCTCCCCCCAAACCTCTGCGGCAACCCTACCCCACTCCACCCTCCGGGGGTAAAACTGCTGACTTTTCGCCTCCACCTTTCACCCCTTCAGGAGCTGCCCCACAACGTGCAGGAGGTCTTGGGTCTGGTGTCCCCCGCAGAGCCCCGAAGTCCCTCGCCCCCTACCTGTCCACTGCCTCTCTCACCCACCCGGGCCCCACCAGCCCCACCGCCCTGCGAGGACACAGCCCCGCAGCCAGACAGCAGCCTAGAAATCCTGCCGGAAGAGGAGGAAGAGGAAAGCGCAGAGTCCTAACCCCCCTGGGCCGGCGGGCCGCCCAGCACAGACACTTTATCCAGCTCCTAGAGGCTGGGGAGGAAGGGTGTGAAGAGGGCAGGCCTTCCCGCCGTGCCTTCCGCACCCTCCCAATAAGCTGATTTCTTTACAAAGACACTTCTCCTGTCCAGTTGTGCTTGTGTAGGTGGAGGAAGGAGGCTGCCACCTTGGCATGGACCCACACGGAGAGGGGCTGGTGGTTCGTGGTCTCCTTTGGCCAGGTGGCAGAGCGGACACCTGACCACGTGATCCTGATCCAGCCAATGAGACAGAAGAGAAGGCCCCTTGTGGCCCGTGGAGGTAGGGCCCTGTCCCCTACCTGGATCTGGGGCTTTTGGAGCAGTAAGGATGGGGTGCTGGGGTAGGCGCCACCGGTAGCTGTGGGGGAACACATCCCGGACATAACGGAGATGAAAGGGCCTACAGAGCTGTTCAGACACTCTGGGGACTCTGCTTACCAGCTTATGTGAAAAAAAAAAATAAACTCGTGTTTAACCCGCTGTCTGTCATGCTTTCTGTGGCTGGCATCAGGACTCTGTTCCGTAACAGCCGGAATGGACGCTGTGATTACCATTTCCCAGTGGCACACAGCAGTGTTGGTCCTGTCCCCTCTCGCCAGTGGAGCCCTGCTGCCCAGGGAGAAGTAGGACAGCTTCTGGGGATTCCAGAATAGACACAGCCCCTTCTATCACGAAGGCTAATGGCTTTGCTCCACACAACCCGGGAGGCAACTGAACCCAGGGAGAGGGCAATACCACAGGCTTTTTCTGAAAATACTTTTAATGCTCTGGTCTCTTGAGGGTGGTGTGCTGAGCGGTTATCCTATGTGCACCTGGGACATGGGTGGCGCCACCCTTTTCGAACTTGCAGTGGGGACGGCTGGGCACCAGGCGCACAACGCCCTCCTCGATGTCGCTGTTGACTAGCGCATGCCCCTGTCGGCTGTTGATCAACACCGCGGCTCGCAGCGCCGACTTGACAGCGGTCTCCACCCAGCCATGCGGGTAGGCCGTGTGCTCGCCCGCGAAGTAGATACGGCCGTAGGGGACCGCCCAGTCGTAGTCTGGCCCTTCCTCCTTGTCTTCACCCCACAGTAACGGCGGCTGCACCACGAAACCGCCCTGGCTATGCGGGTCCTCGGCCCAGCGTTTAACAATGCCGCTGCCGTCCCACAGCCGGTACACAATCGGCCCGTGCAGCGCCGCCACGTCGTCGAGCGCCACGCGCATCGCGTCTTCAGGTCTCAGACCTGCAAACGAGGCCGCTGCGTCTGACCACGTGTACGAGGCCAGCAGCAGCGCGCCCTCACCCGGCGGCGGGTAGAATATCACACGCGACGGGCGGGCGGTGCTCGAGTGGCCACCCTCGATGTGTTCGTCGTGCCAGAAGGGCCGGCGGAAGCTCAGGAACACCTTGGTAGCCGGCACATAGTGCAGCGCACGCACCGCCTCCTGCCGCCTGCGTGACAGCGGCGGCGAGAAGGTAATGCGCTGTAGGGCCGGCCCGCTGGCCGTCAGTAACACCACGTCAGCGGTCATGGCCTTCAGACTCCGGGCCCTGCGCGAGCTGGCGATGTGCACGCGCACATTGTGCGTCCCTTGCGTTATCGCCACGACAGGCGCGTGCAGCAGCACGGGTCCGGACAGCGAGCTCAGGAGCGCGCGCGGCAGCAGGTCCCAGCCGCCCACGATGCGGCTGTACCTGCGGGCAGGGCGGGAGCGTGAGCCAGGAGCTCGGGCACTGGCCCTCCTCGTCGGCTCCTCCCCACAGACCCCTCCCGGAGCACGCCTGGGTCCGCGTTCTAATTATCGCCCGCAGGGTCCCCTCTCGTTCAGCCCCTTCTCGCAGGCCCCGCCCACTCCCTTATAGGCCCCAGGCACTCGCTCCTGGTTGACCCCGCCCACCCACCTCCACCTTCCCCCGCCCCCTGCCCCCTGCCAGTCCCGACGTCTTCCGAGGACCAGCGAGCAGAGAAAGTGTCTGAGCCGGGCACCGCGCCCCTTCTCCTCTGAGCCACGCCTTCCTCCGAGAACCTTTCCTACCCAGTTCCACCCAAGGACCCCCGGGAGGAGGAGTCGAGTGGGGCAGTACCCGGGCGCCAGTTCTCATCTTCCCACCCGTTCAGCCCCACCCAACGCCGAAGGCCCCGCCCACCCTATTACTTGAGCCTCCAGGCCCCTGTCGGCTCCGCCCCTGTCCCGCCCCTCACCGGAGCCGGTCGCTGAGGCAGCTGTGGGCTCTTAGGGCTTCGGCGAAGCTGAGATAGAAGAAGCCGTCCTTGGACATCACATCTCCCAGGAGCCGCACGGCCGGCTGGCTCAGGTTCCCCTCCCCGAGGAGGTATTCCTGCAGGACGGGCGCATGCCCAGGTCAGGACCCAAGCCGACTACACCTACCCGTGGGGGTCCCTCCCAGGCTGGGCCTGTTGGTTCCATGACCTGACCGTGATCTTAGCACGGTTCTCTGAAGCTTAGTGATCCTCTCCCCTCTTTTGTGACACATGAAGGAAGCAAGCCCAGAGAGGAAGCGTGTGTTGCCTGCCGGGGGTCAGGGAGGGGATCCACCGCAGGCCTGGAGTCCAGGATTCCCGCCTCCTGACTCCAGGGCTACCGGCCCACGGGTACCCTTCTTTTTCGGGTTTCTCAGCAACGCTGAGGCTCCCACTCACCAGGAGCGTGTGTCTTTCAAACTTCTTCATTGCCTTTCTGCAGCCCAGTGTCTTGAGATCTTTGAGGGCCTGTGGTGGAACAAGGGCGACAACGCTGAGCTCCAGGGGCAGGACTGCAAAGGGTAGGCTTGGGGTGCAAACTCTGGGTCTCCTCCTGCACCTGCCTGTGGCCATCTATTTGCCACCAGGCCTTTGCCCATGCTGTGCCCTTGGCCTTCCCCTCCACTGCAGTTCACTGTCGCTACTCTGTAAAGTCTCCTGAAGTCGTTACTGGCCCTCCTGCCCCAGCCTCAGCTCATCCTGACAGTGTCTCGCTCATCCCCATTGGACACGGTTTGGTCAGCATCTGTCCTAGCCTGTAAGTCACTGCTGTATCCTGTCGCTGCTTAATGATTGTTTGTCACCTGGATCGCTGTGGGCACAGACAGAAGCAGAGTCCCTTCTGCCACCCGTCAGCCCTGAGGGGCCCTGGTTTCTCCCCTGCCCAAGGCCCTCCAGTGGCTCCCTAGTGCCCAGAGTCCCAGGGCTGCGCCCTCAGCCAGCCCCCTAGCCCTCCCATCTGCACTGCTGCACCATGAGCAGGCCACCCTTTACCGTGCTGTTCACGTCTCTTCCCTTCCTGACATGCCTGTCTCACTTTAGCCCTCTTACCTGGCTTCTCCCTCATGGCCAGAGAAATCCCCAAAGAATGTGCCCCTTCACTCACTCACTCACTCGTCATTCACCTCATGTCTCCCTAGCTCCCTGAACTGAAAGTGCCAGGCCACAAAAATGACCTTGACTCAGTGCCCACCCTTGTCCCAGATGGGAGATAGACAGTTAGGAGTTCCCAGAGGAAGCCAAGGCCTGCTCCTCCCTGAGGGCACCAGGGAAGGCTTCCTGGAGGAGGGGACATTGGAGCTGGTTCTTAGGGTATGAGCAGGGTTCTCTAGGTGGGAAAGGGAAAAGGCCTTCCAAGCAGGGCAGGAAGCAAGAGCAAGCAAGGGCATCGGTGCAGAATGGTGCAGGAGCAGAGGGTATGAAGGAGTACGGAGCTGGGGTGTTTGGGCCACCAGGAGGGCTTTGAGGGGTAACAGAAATTTCTTGGAGGAGAGAAGATGAGGCTGGGGAGGGGTGAGAGAGACCAGACCATTAAGGGCTTGAACCTGAGGCTAAGGCACTGGGGCGCCATAGGAGGATATGAGCAGGGAAGGAGCAGGATGAAGGTCCAGGGTAAAGGATGAAACCTGAGCTGGGGCAGGGGCTGAAAGGACTGAGAGGTGGAAATAGTGCAAGTGATCAGGGGGCAAGAAGGATGGGGCAGGGGGTTCTGATGGTAGAAGGGAGAGGAAGGGAGCTAGGATGGTACCTGGGGGTCTGTCCGCCTGTGACTGGGGTGGGGGTGAGGGGCCCATTATGAGATGGGAGAACACAGGAATATGAGTGGGGTTAAGGAAAGATGCTGAGCTCAGTGGGGGCTAGTGGGTCCCAGGGTATGGCTATGGGGGGCACAGACAGAGGTCTGGGTCTCTAGAGATGGATGAGGAAGATATCAGCCTGCAGATCAAAGCTTAAGCCAAAGACACAGAAAGCGGAGGCTGTCTGGACCGTGTGTGTGTGTGTGTATGCATGCGCACACGCGTGTGTGCACAGGGGATCAGAGACCAAAGGCTGATGAAGCTCTGGGGATGAGCAGTATTTATGGGAAACCACAGTTGGAAGAGCCAGTGACAACAGCAGGCAGATGGAAGGAATGAGAGAGACAAGCAGCCAGGCAGGGAGGAGGCTGGGCGGAGGGCAGAGCGTGGAGGGGAGTGGGGGCCAGCCACAGGGCTCCTGGACCGCCTACCCGGTTGAGAGCCATCTGGTAGATCTCTTCGGGAGAGTGGCCCTTCTCCCTGGGGTGCAGTTTGTAGCCCAGCTTCTCAGGCATCTTCTCCACCACGTAGTTCCGTAGCTTCAGGTTGTTCACTTCTATCCATGTGTTCTCGTCATACTGAGTGAATTTAGTCAGATTGAGCCCCAGGCTCTTGCAGAGCTCGTGGAGGATCCTGAAGGAGCGAGAGAGACTGGTGAGGGTCAGGTAGGGGGGTAGGGCCTGTGTGTGTGTGTGTGTGTGTGTGTGTGTGTGTGTTTGGGAGCGGGGAGTCGGGGCCCCTCTCCAGGGGCTTGGGGACCTGCATGAGGCTGCAGTGGGGCTAGGGCTGGGGTCATGGGTGCTGGGCCAGGAATGAAATGGGAACAAGGCTCAAGGTTGGAAGGCTGAAGGTGTGGTGGTTTGGGACTGTGTTTGGAGTGGGAGCTGGCTTTCACTGGGGCTGAAGTGGGACTGGGGACAGAGTTTGGCCTGTCATGGGGAAAGGACAGGGTTAGGGTCTGGAGGTCTGGCTGGATGTGGTGGGGCTGGAACTGTGAGATCTTGAAGTTAGATCAGAAGAAAGAGAGGGTGGTGGAGTCTTGATGCAACTTGATTGGGGGCTTAGGTTTGGGGTTAGAGTTGAAGTTCAGTCTGGCACTGGAGTGGGGATGGAGTTGGGGATCTGGCTGAGTCTGAGCACAGCCATGGGACTGGGGGTGGCCTCAGTGCCCCCCTGGCTGCCTGGTCAGTCCTCACCTGTGTGAGCTGGGCATGCGCATGGCTCCCAGCTCCCCAATCCAGCCTGTCTTCCGGTCCCGGTAGGTGAAGATGCGGCCCCCAATCCTGTTGTCTGCCTCCAAGATGGTGACCTGAGAGATGGGGGTGACAGCAAGCAAGGCCCTTCAGGAACTCCCACTGAACCCCCAACCCCAGGCTTCCATCCCCATGGCAGCACAGACCTCAACTAGAGGACTCCCTTTTTTATAGAGAAGTGAGAGGAGCTGGTAAAACAGATGTCATAGCAAACATGTACAATATGACACTCTCCAGACTGCAGCAGGAAGACGGCAAGCCAGATTGCAACGGGACTTCCCAGCTCACAGAGTGGGGAGATTTCTTGCAGGCACAGAGGTCCTAGCCCAGCCCATTCTCATTCCTGGATTTCAGTGACAGGAGCAATGGTTAGACCTCAGGGGGGCACTTCTCCTTGAGTGGAGTTTCCATCTCCACCAACACAAATTCTCCCAGGAGGTTAGAGGACATTCAGAGGGAATTCCCTCAGGAATGAGAGAGCAGGACACGGAAATCAAAGACCTCTCAGCCTCCCTCTGAGTTTCCACTCCCCAGACTGAAGGGCAAAGCATAGCTCTTCTCCCCACCTCCTACCAGCCTCTTAACAGGGATGTGGCCTATACCCAGGACTCCCAGCCTGCAGTAGGAAAGACTCAAGGGAGACTACAAGCAGCCCTTCTCACCTTGTGTCCCGCATCACTGAGCACCTTGGCAGCTACCAGCCCAGCTGCACCAGCACCAACGACAATGACCCTCTGAGGCTTCGAGGTCCGATTGAGACCCAAGGTCACAACCTTGAGCAGCACCTCATAGTCAGGATCATGCATACATTTTTCAAAGGGATCCTGGCTGTGGGAAGTCTTCCAATCCAGGGAAGCCACCAGGCTGAGGAAGATGGAGACCAGGACAAGGAGGTACCGGGCTGCAGGGAGGAGGGATGGGGACAGTGGGCAGGTCAGTAGGTTTGTGTGGGGAGAAAAGTGGGCTCCATCCCCATCCCTGTGCCCCTTCCCTTGCTTACTTACCTAATGAGGCCATAACTCTTGGTGGGAGATGGTGTCTAGTTTGGAGGGGAGGCAAGGGTCACTATAATGGGGGCCTGGCCACCCCTATGGCCTCATCCCTCCATCTATCTCATCTAGCCGTCTCCTGTTCTGTACTCACCTGCCTGCCCTCTGGTCCCCCTCCCTGCACTCCTTTCTCTTCTCTGTTCCCTTCTCTTCTGCCCCGTCTCAAAGTGTCTCTTTCTGGGGGTCCCAGTCTTTGCAGCCTCCTCTCCACCTTGGCTCTCCGTGGACAGCAGCAGCACCTCTGTCCTCTGTCGCTACCAGTGGTCTGCCTCATCCCCCCCCTTGCCTGTCCTTAAAGGAGCTGAGCCCCGCCCTCCCCTCCCTCTGGGAAATCTGTGGTGGGGAAACGAAACTTTCCTGGGTTGTAGGGTCAGGTGCTCAGAGTTTAGTTGAGGCTGGAGGGAGTGGGTGGTGGGGAAGAGGGGTTGAGAGGAAGCAAATCAGTCTATTTTCTTCCTCTTACCCCAGATGGTTCTGGGGTGGTTGGAAGGCCGGAAATAAAAGCTCAAGTAACCATGCTAAGGGGGCCTGGTCTCGGGGTCCCTATGTCTGCCCTTGGGGCTGCATGTTCCCTGTGACAGCCTCCAAGTCCTTCTCTGTGTCAGCTGTCATTGTGCCTAAAGGGCCCTTGCTAGCTCCACTTTCCTCCCACAGGGCTGCTCTGAGCTTCAGGCTCTGAGGCCATTCTACCCAGGTCCTGAGCCTGGTGCCTGCCTCTATGGTTCTGGTCTGCAGCTGTCAAATGGGAGCCATTAAAATGTGGGTAGGATTAGGCAGTGAGTCCAGGTCCGGCCCTGTGAACCTGGGTCAATACTAGAACTTGCTCTTTAGGAAATGCCAGCTGCTGCCACCACTGGGAGGGGCTCAAGGGTTGACCCCCTTCTCCTCAGCCCTGCACAAGGAGCAGCCCAGGATGTGTGCTCATCCTTCCCATCCCTGCACTGAGATTCTCAGACGTGGTGCTCAGCTCAGGCTAGGGTGCTGGGGGCACCCCAGCAAAAAGACCCCAGGAACCTTTGGTCTTGGCCTTCACCACCCCTATATGTGGGGTGCTTTTTTCCTGAGATGAGCTGGCTCCAAGGAGTCCCCCCACTTGTGGCAGTAAGGGTCCCTCGCCTTTTGGGGCTTTAGCC
>PITA01006134.1:51238-84757 GCA_004023965.1 Spilogale gracilis
GGGGGGGGGGCCCATGAGTCAGAAAACATATGACGCGGGGGCCTGAGAGGCAGCAGCCAAGAAGGAAACACAGTCCACTGGGCAGAGCCTTGAGCCTCGAGACTGAATGCCAAGAGAGCAAAGGGTTCAAGTCAGTACAAATGGCAGAGACTGTCCCCATGGTGAGGAACCACTAAGGTTGTCCTGGGCTCAGTGCTTTACACTCACTGTGGGCCTCACAGCGCTGCACTTGACAGAGGAGGGATCTGAGAGACAGAGAAGGAAGGGGCAGGGGAAGACCCCAGGACTTGCCCAAGGCCTCAGAGTGGGAAGGCCTTCCCCTGGCTACCCTGCCTGTTTCCCTCCCAGTGACATGGAGCATCTGAGCACTGCCATGCTTGGACTATACACACAAGCAGGTGGCATGATCACTCCTCTAACCCCAGGGGCCTTGTTGGGAGAACCCGGCCCACCGAGGGAAAGGCTCATGCCCCGGATCCCACAGCGAGGAATGACATAGTTGGGGGTCCTGTTGGCCCCCAGCCAGAGGCCCTCTTCCTCAAGACAATGTCTGCACAGAGAAGGTGAGCAGCCATACCATGGAAGCAGAAAGAGGTGGAGGCAGCAGAGCCATGAACTCCTGCACTTGTCTAGGCAAGAAGCGTTGGTCCTCAGAACAGCTTGGGGGGCCCTGATGGGGTCCCTGTACTGAGCCTCCTGGTTTCTCTCCCACACAGGATTGCTGTTCAAAGCCCGTGGCTCCGGGCACAGCCCCGGCTCACCTCCTGGACTCTAAGAGGAGTGAAACGCCAACTTCAAGGGATCAGCGGAGCAGGAAGAGGAAGGGAGAGGAACCCAACTCATGATGCACCCCAGGACTGGGAGCCAGCAGTGCACGAGAGGGGAGGGATCCTGTTAGGACAGGGCCTGATCTGTCTGCTCGCTACCTATGAAATGCCTATGGATGCTCTTTACTACCATGTCCCTGATACTTGATGCTTTCCTTCATTTACTCCAGAAGAATCCTGACAAGGCAGGCTTAGCTGTCCCCATTTTCCAGTGGAGAAAACTGAGGCCCAGAGAGGTCACCCATGGAAAGCGGCAGCAGCTGGGTTTGATCCCAGAAGCCTGGATCTAAGCTCATGTTCTGAAACACCTGTTCATCAGCAGCAAGCTCGGGCTTGTGGACTAGGGAGCAGGCCAGGCTAGGGTCTCTGCCTCATCACTGTTGACCTTTGAGGCCATCTTTGTGAGGGTCATCCTGTGCATTGTAGGATGTTCAACAGCCTCACTGGTCTTTACCCACTAGATGCCAGTAGCACTTGTCCCTCGAGCTGTGACCTACCACAGATGTCTCCAGATATTGTCAATCATTCCCAGGG
Organism: Spilogale gracilis; assembly: GCA_004023965.1. Lineage (NCBI taxonomy): Eukaryota > Metazoa > Chordata > Mammalia > Carnivora > Mephitidae > Spilogale > Spilogale gracilis. The sequence continues at coordinate 52,600 of PITA01006134.1, forward strand.
GAAGGGGAGGCAAAATCACCCTGAGAACCACTGGGCTAGGCTCAGGTTGATGTTGAATGGAACTCCCGCAAGTGATCAGCTATAGTCCAGGAGAGAGACCTGGGTACAGCTGCAGGACAAGAAATACTGGGGTCACACGGTTATGTGGGGGACAAGGCTTGTGCTTTACACATATTAGTTTCTCTGAAGCAGTTCAAAGACCGTGAGTGGTTGCTCCTAAAACTTTCACCAAGTCCCTGAGGGGGTAGGGCCTGCTAGGGGGATGCTCAGGGCCCCAGGTGGATCAGAGAGCAAAGAACAGACTTACCCAAGGTCCTTGATCTATGGCCTGACTCCTGGACAGAGTGCCCCTTCCCACAGAGCCCTCCTGCCCCTCCTTCCCCCTTCCAGAATCCCTGAGCCTGATGGCAGGGGCACTCACTGCATGGCTGGCTCTGGGGGGCTCTCTCAGCGCCCATGGCCTTTCTGGTTAGCCTGGGACAGAAGTCATCGTTGGGCGTGTACGAAAACAGGGTCAATGGTGGTAGCTTTATCCTGATTCCCGTTAGACCAAAGGTGCCAGGGTCCTGGTGGATTCAGAGCAGTTGGGAGGCTGTGGAAAGCAGGTCCTCCCTTCTCAAAAGCTTTTTATTATGGAAAGTTCAAACATATATAAAAACAGACTGGGATGATGAACCCAAGTGCACCCATCACCTCCCAGCCTATCTTGTTTCATTTACATATTCTCCCTCCCTCACTGCATTGTTGTATAGCAAATCCCAGAGATCTTATTTTGTAGGTAAATACTTTAGGATGTTTCTCTACAACAGAGGTCCACAAACGATTTCTGTAAGTATTTGGGGTTTTGGGGACCACACTGTCTCGGTTTTGCCTACTCAACTTTGCCCTCCAAGTAGCCACAAATGTATAATGAATTGGCGTGGTTATGTTCCAAGAAAACTTTATTTACAAAAGCAGGAAGTGGAACTGTAGTTTGCCAACCAACTTCTGCTTTAAAAAATATTAGAACTTATTTGCTTTAAAAAAAAAACAACCCAAACTGGGGCGCCTGGGTGGCTCAGTCACTGAGCGTCTGCCTCCAGCTTAGGTCATGATCCCGGGGTCCTGGGATCGAGCCCCACATCGGGCTCCCTGCTTGGTGGGAAGCCTATTTCTCCCTCTCCCACACGCCCTGCCTATGTTCCCCTCTCTCGCTATTTCTCTGTCAACAACAACAAAATCTTAAAAAAAGTCTGAAAGAAAAAACCTAAAAAACCCCCAAACTACCAGTATTTCAGTATCACATTTTAAAATGGCATTAAATCAAAGTCCAATTTCCCCAATCGTCTCAAAAAAATTTTTTTTTCAAGTAGGCTCCACACCCAGTGTGCAGCCCAATGGAAGGCTTGAACTCAAGACCCTGTAATCAAGACCCGAGCTGATATCAAGAGTTGGGACACTTAACCGACTGAGCCATCAGGTGCCTCTCAAAAATTTTTTTTGATAGTTGGTTTGAATCAAAATTCAAATAGGAGCCCACTTTGCATTTGAGTGATACTGAGGGTCTTTCTTAGAGTGTTACTTTTAGGTCAGTGGATTTGGGGTCTATGTCCTTAGAACTTAGGGGTTTAATGTGACCCCACAGCACGAGGCTGGGTCCAAGCCTGGCAGAGCAGCACACCAGGTCTTGTTTCTGCCACAGGGAAACCTGTGGAGGTCATGGGGCTGAACAAGGACAGTGTCTGGATGTGAGGTGCTTGCCTAGTTGTCAAACTTGCCTAGTTTGAAGTGATTAGTGCCACTGTGTGAGGGCTGTGGGACAGGCACAGGGGCAGTGTGGGACAGATAAGGCTGGCTGGGGGCTGGCTGGTGTCCAGAAGCCAACGTGGCTTCTGAGGCTGAGGGATTCTGTTCCTGGGAAAGTTCTGCAGAAAGCCCTTGCCCTGAGAGTCTGAGAGTGTACTTTTCAAGTACCCAAGTAATTTCAAGGCTGATTGAAAACTTGGGAGCAGGGGTGCCTGGGTGGCTCAGTGGGTTAAGCCTCTGCCTTTGACTCAGGTCATGATCTCAGGTTCCTGGGATCGAGGCCCATGTCGGGCTCTCCTGCTTCCCCCTCTCTCTCTGCCTGCCTCTCTGCCCACCTGTGATCTCTCACTCTGTCAAATAAATAAAATCTTAAAAAAAAAAAGAAAAAGAAAACGAAAACTTGGGAGCAGTGGTGTGCTGGGTTGGCTCCTAGCAGTGCACAAGAGCTGATTTTTAAGATCTCTGGTTTTGTTTTGCGTGCCATTCTTTTAAAAATTCCACATATTTATGATTAATCTTATTAAAAACAAATTTAAATACTCAAAACTCATCATTTCCGGGGCGCCTGGGTGGCTCAGTTGGTTGAGCGACTGCCTTCGGCTCAGGTCATGATCCCGGGGACCCAGGATCGAGTCCCACATCGGGCTCCCTGCTCGGCGGGAAGCCTGCTTCTCCCTCTCTCACTCCCCCTGCTTCTGTTCCCTCTCTAGCTGTGTTTCTCTCTGTCAAATAAATAAATAAAAATCTTTAAAAAAAAAAAAAAAAAACAAAAAAACTCATCATTTCCATCATTTGATTACATTTTACTATTATGTGTACTCTTAAAGTGGACCAATTATATCTATAGATGCCAATTTCCCAAACTCCTGTTCAGGGACCTCACATCTGTGGCTTGCAGTCAACCATGGTGGGAGGCTTTATGACACGGGCATCGGCATTTGCTACCCATCAGGGCTTTCTCTACCCTGGCGAGCCAACTGTTACGTTTACCAGCACACCAATGCTTGGGAATCATTCATTTCAACCTCCGCTAGGAGATGAAGGGTGCTGTGGCTCTGGAAATCTCTAGCTGTTTGAAACATCGGATCCTTCTGATGCCAAGCTGCGCCTGACAGGCAGAGACATGATCCTGGGCAAGCAGCTGGGCCATAGAGTCACTTGAGTGTTTCCTTGAGATCAAAAGAAAAGCCATAACCATACATCTAATTGCCATTCTTATCCCTCAACTGGGAAAAGAAATGCAGTAATAGCTTACTGAGAGATTCGCCTTTAAAAGCCTCTGATGCCAAGTTTAGTCACCACATTTGCTGTCTTCATATTACTTAATGAAGAGGAACTTAAGCAGAGGCCGTTTGTTGGGACTGGCAAAGAAGCACATCTGTTTTCTTCCTGGAAAGGGAAATTGCAGTTACAACAAAGCCATCATCTGCAGGGTAGCACCCTGTCAGCCGCTGGTCCTGTGGCAACCCTGGGGACCCCTCCCTGGCACTCCCAGGAAGCCTGGTGGGACCGTTTACCACATGGTGCGAGAGCACTGTGACCATCGTCCTGATTTAGAATTGTGTTTTCCAAAATGGGGTGCCCAAGGCCCCTTGGGGAACGGGAATGTACTCAGTATTTCCATTAATACCTGTTTTCTACCTACCTATGTGAAAGCAATTAAGCGTTACTAATGTTCAAGATGCCAAACAGGTCAATTAGATACATCGGAAATGCAAGCTCAAGAAAAATTCTCTTAGCATGATGCATGACCCCTGCCAGCCACCTCCATGTGAGCAGAAGCACTGTTCCATTTTTATGATCCCAATGCCAGATCAGGATCTGGTATACAGAAGGCACTCCAAAACTAGATGTTAAATGGATCAGCGTGGATAAAATACAAATGACCTCCTACTTTCTAGGGTGACTTGAGGCTGCTCCAAATCTCCTCCCTTTAGGGAGAGGGGCCAGATGTGGGTCAGCATAGGGTCTCCCCGTCCTCTGTTCTGTTCCTTTCCCTCTCCTGTGGCTTCTGCTTGGATAGGACCCTTGTTCTCAGAAGCCAGACGATCCAAGGAAATGACTTAGGACTGGGACTTTGGGAAACTGGACCACATATCTCTGGGGATAAGCTCTGAGCATTCCTTAGCAAAAACATGGCTTGGCGAGGCAGAGGCTGAAGGGGCAGACTCTCCATCCTGAAGCCGGAGATCCAAGTGCCTGGCATTCTCGCCTACAGGAGCTGGGGACAGGGGCAGAATGCTGGGCCATATCTGGAAATGAACCCCACAAATCCACATCCCAGCTTCACCTGTTTTCTACCTTTGAAGCACGATCAGTCCCCTCCAGCTAGCCCCAGGTAATGGAAAGGAATGCTGCCGATGGCACCTGTGGCCGCTAAGCGAACGCCTCAGGGATGATGGCAGAGGACCTGACGTTTATGTGTATCTAAGATGGAACCCAGAACATCATCTGCAGACACTACCTCTTGTGTGTTCCTCATCTGCGATCAGCACCAGACAAACCCACGACTTGCATCTGTGTGTATGGGTGCCTCATAATTATATACTGTCTAGTTCTGCTGGTTTCTGAGTTCCACACAAACAGCACCCAACCCAACATAGTCTTCTGGAACCTGCTCTTTTCCCCCAGCTTTCTAAGTGATCCACAACAATGACATCTTTTTCATTCTACAATAAATTTTATTTAGGAAAGCAACATATAGTCATAGGTATCTCAGACAGTGCAGCAAAGTATAAAGACAAATACAAAAGAAATTCAGGAAACAACTGGTTGGCTTCTGTTTTCTGGACACCATGGATCTCTCACTGGTAACAGACTAGATTTGCTCCAGCACTGGCAAGTTCTGACCCAAGTGTGTGGCTGCCTCTGGCACCCATGGCCATTTCAGCAGGCATTTTGTGGATGAACATTTGATGTTGTGTTTCATCTCCATTGTTCGTTCACTTAAAAATGTGAAAGCGATTGCGCTGAGGACACAAAAGGGACAAGAAACAGAGTCCCTGCCCACAGGGGCTCACACTCTAATAGTGAGACAGAAAAGTAAACAGTCGGGGCGCCTGGGTGGCTCAGTTGATTGAGTGACTGCCTTTGGCTCAGGTCATGGTCCCAGAGACCCGGGATCGAGCCCCGCATCGGGCTCCCTGCTTGGCGGGAAGCCTGCTTCTCCCTCTCTCACTCCCCCTGCTTGTGTTCCCTCTCTGGCTGTGTTTCTCTCTGTCAAATAAATAAAATCTTAAAAAAAAAAAAAAAAAAGGTAAACAGCACAAGACATGCACGCTTTATGTGGTGTGGGGGCCTCAGGACAGCCACCTGACCCAGCTGTGGGGCAGCCTGAGAGGGCTTCTTGGGGGAGGTGAGGCCTAAAATAAGGAGACCTGGAGGATGGGGCTGCGTGTCAGCCAGGAAAAGAAAAGTCTGACCCTTTTTACAACAATGCATTCAGTCTGTCATCTGATGTGTCCTTCCTCCTTTGAAAGTCTACATCCCACGGTCGGACCTATTCACAAGTCCCTTTCTCGTACTGGTGGTGAATCCCCACCTGCACACCTTATACCAGGACGTTGTCTCCTCAAGGAAGGAGACTTTCTTCACTGTACCTACTACTATGTGTTGGGCAGAGTGGCCACTCAGCAGACCCTGGCTGGGAGACAGACGGTTTTTGGATGAACTTCTCTAGCACTTGGTTGGAGCAAGAAGGATGGGGTGGGTAGTGGGCACAGTGAAAGGAGACTGAGATATAGCAAGATACGCAAAGAAGCCACATCCAGTAGGCTGCTGCCTGGACCAGAGTGCTTAGAATACTTCTGTTTTCAGTAATGCAAAGTCAAACCACAGAACTGTTTTCAACGGCACCGACATTTGAAAGAAATGAACAAGCAGGTATTCACTGCAACTAAACACTAGACAATAAGTGTCACCCAACACCCTTGGAATCCACAAGCCCTGAAGATGGCTAGCAACTCAGTCAAATGTGATTCGGAAACTGCGCTCCTGCTCCTTGCGACGCCCTTCGCACACCTTGGTTACCTCTTCCACCTTCCTCTGCAGCAGGGCTGAGTTCTGGTCGATCCACTGCAGTGAGTCCATGTGCGCATTAAGGATCTTGCAAATCTGCTGCAGCGGGTCGCTGGTGTCGGCCGGACCTCCTGATGTGTTCAGGTGCTCGATGATGTCCTTGAGGTCCTGGGCCATGCGCTTCAGCTGGGCATCAATGTTCTCGGCCAGCTTGTATGTTTTCTCACGCTCCTCGTCTGCATGCTGCAGATAGACAGTGCCACTCTGCTCCTTGACTGACTCCTCCAGAGGGCTCAGCAGGTCTTCCAGCTCCTTCTGCTGAGACAGGATGAAGTCGAGCTCTTGGTCCAGCCTCTTCTGATCCAGCTTCACTTTCTCCACCTCACGGTGGAGGGTAGTGATCTTCTCCCCGTTCTCGATCAGTGTGCGGTCCCAGGCATTGACCTGTGTGGCCTGCTGCAGGAAGTGCCGCTCCTGGTCCTCCAGCTCCAGACTCCACTTGTTGATCAGACTCTCCAGCTGGGCGTAGGTCATCACAGGGCTGGTGGATGCCCCAGTGCCAGTGCTGGGGCCGGGTGGTGCGGCCACAGCAGCTGGTGCATTGCTGGCGATTCCAGCTGGTGCCAGTGGCTTCAGATTCAAGGCAAAGCCAGTGGTGGTGGCGGCAGCAGCGGCGGTGGTGGTGGTGGCAGCAGCGGTGGTGGATGTTGTTGTGGAGGCAGTAGAAGCTGCTCCAGGGGCCTTTAAGCTGAAGCCCAGCGTTCCAGCCCCAGAAGTTCCAGCCGTGGTGGAAGGGGTACACAAGGAAAGCCCAGTGGTGGCGGACGAGGCTGGAGCGGTGGCTAGTGAGGCGAACAGCGTGGGCCCAGTACTGGTGGTGGCAGCAGCAGGGGCAGGAGCAGCTGGCTGTGTGGCTCCCACTCCGGTGGCTGCCGGAGTGGCGGCAGTGAAGGGCAATCCGGCAAGTGCTGTGGGCTGGGCCGGAGTCCCCAACGAGCCAATATTGAAACCTGAGGTCCCAGTCTGGGACGTGGTTCCCCCAGTGAAGGAGAATCCCCCCGGTGTGGTGGATGGAGCAGCAGAGGTGGTGGTGGAGCCGAACACAAAGCCGGTGGGGGCTGTGCTCTGGCTGGAGGTGATAGTGCTCGAGATGGCATTGGTGAGGGTGCTGCTGCCGAGCCCAAAACCACCAGTGTGTGCTGTGGTTGGAGTGGCCGCCGCACTGCTCAAATTGAGCTTCGGTGCGCTGATCCCTAAGGAAAATCCAGTTCCTCCCATTGCAGGAGTTGTGGTTCCAAAGCTGAATCCTGGGGTCTGTGTTGTTGGAGCTTGGGTCGTGAGCGAGAACAGCCCAGTGGAAGGGGTATTTGCTGCTGGTTGGGAGGGAGTCCCAAAATTAAACCCACCAGTACCAGATGTAGAGAAAGAAAACCCGGTAGCAGGCGTGGTTGTCGCCGTCTTTGCAGCGCCAAATGTGAACCCGCCTGTGGGGGCCCCAGTGCCTCCAAAATTAAACCCGCTCATGGCTCCAGATTCTGGTGGTGGCAGCTACTCTGGTTCCCAAAGCAAATCCGTCCGTCTGCAACCTTGGGAAGATTTTTAAAGCAGAGTAAGTCACATGATCAGATGGCAGTTTGGGAAAGGCAATCTCAATGGCAAGATGGAGCAGTCTGCAGGGTGGCAGGACTGGATGACTAGAATATGTGGCCACCACCCCAAACTCCCTGCTAGAACCTAGCCAGGGCCTGTTAAAACCAGAGAAGAAAGCTCCAGAAGCACAAACCCATGCCCTGGGGGTCACATGCTAGAAACTACATGTGCTTGGGACAGGCATGGCCACATTCAGCACAAGCAGGAGAATCTGCTGCCCTAGAGGAGAGGGTCAAAGAGCCCCTAAGGAGAAGGTCAGATTCAAGGCACTTCTGGAGAGTGGGACTAGAAGCACACAAAACAACATCTTCAGGACCTGCGCCCCAGGCTTCCCTGCTGAACGTAAGTGGGAGGTGGTTAGGTGGTAGATTGATGTGGCTGGATGCCACCGAGTGTCTTTCTAGACCTCACAGAGAGGCCCCAGAAAGCAGAGCTCTATGGCAGGGCACAAGGCCCAAAAGGCCCCATCAGTGCACACTGCTGACCATTTTAAGAGGATGGAGGCATGCTGGGGAGTCCCCTTGCCCTCCTTCTAAGTCAGCTAACTTAGACCTTCCCTGGGATTCTTCTCCAGGGACTCACGAGGTGGTGGCTTCCTTCACCTACAGGTGAAAGGACACGGAGAATGTGCATGTAGGGCACCCCCTCCCCCCCATCCTTCTGGCCATCTGCAGCTAAGCTGCAGAGTGGGGAGGAGGAGGGAAGGAAAGTGATCACGTGCCCAGGGGATTTACACATGTTCACAGGGCCCTGTGCTGGCTCTGGTGAGGGAAGAGAAGGGAGTCCAGGAGGGCCTGTGAGCACCCAGCTATAAGTAAGTTCTATATTAAGCTATATATAAGACACTTGGGGGTTGTGGCTGACCTCAAGTTTAACATGAATTCACAGCTGGCTACCACTGCTTAGTGGGTCCTAGGCTGTATGACGAGAAATGCCAATTACAGTGTAGACACCAGGGTAATTTCCAGGCAGCATGGTGTGCCCAGTACATTCTCCTCAGCCACCAGACCCTCAGCTAACCTCACAACAGCCCTCCAGGGAGGTTGGGATGATGGTCCCCATGCACAGACCGGGAAAAGAGAGACTCGAACGGAAGTAACTTGTCAGTTCTTACCCCATAGTGGGCCCTGAACCTGGCCATGGGCTGTAAACCCCTCTTTATTTCTACTCCATCAAACTGGTCCCCCTGGTGGGCATGGCTGCCATGCTGTACGCCAGCGGCCATCCAATGCCCTGCAGAGCTTATTTTCCCTTCATCTAAAACAGCTGAGGTTCAGCAGCAAGACAGTTCCCTGTTCTCAGTCAAGAAGCTGGTTCTCCAGACATAAAGAAAAGAACTAGGGATTTGAACTCTGCTTCTGCTACAAGTTGGGGTCCTGGAAAGTTACTCCTAAGCCTTTCTACACCTGTTTCCCCAATTCTAACGAGAAGAACAAGGTCACAACAGAGAATCCAAGTGCCTGGCCCAAAGAAGGTGTCCTGTTTCCCCTACCCTCTCTCTTCAGGGCCAGTTTTACTTCTTCAGATGTCCTCAGAAATCCTCTCGTGGCCTGGGCCAGAGGAAACATGCTGTGGCTGCCCTTTCCCAACATCCACGGCATCCTCGGCCTTCCTGGCAGACCCCAGTATTTCCTTCTCCTTCTCCACAGACACCTGCTTCCAGGGAGATGACTTCAGTGTGGCCCAGTCTACCCCTGGGGCCACCTGGTTTAAGCCACGAGATCTCAACTGGCTGCCCATCAGCACCTCCAGGGGTGGGTATTCAGAATGTCCACTGCTGCCAGACCAACAAGGGCTCTTTGGCGGGGGGTGGGGAGGGTATCGCGGGGCGGGCAGGTGTCGTACGGCAGGGCCCGCGCTGTGGCATTTTTATAAAGCTCTTCTGGGGGCTCCTGGGAAAAAGTCCTTTCATTTTCAGCAAAGCAATGTCTGAGCTCCCGGGACCACTGATGCCCCACAGTGCCCCCCTGCACCAGACCCCTTCTTGTGTGAAAGTGCACACCTCCACTCAAGAGCCGCGTCAAGCCAGGTTCACCGTTACTGGCAGCCAAAAGCATCTGAAGAGCTACACCTACATGTCTCAGTTCTCAAGACCTCAGTCCAAGAGAGCTGCTATTAATAAGCTGCAGCTAAATTTTTCCACAAGAGCACTTATAAAAATCTCTTTGCAACTATTAAAAACTAAGAAAAACAATCGTCTGTGGGGGGCTTTTCTGGTTTGATGGCTCACCATTTATCAAATGCTTCATCAGTTTTCAATACTACACATTCTAGAGATCTACTAACAGTGGCAAACACATTCTGGTTCAGCCCTGTGCTCTGTGCTTTAAATATATCATAGCTCACTTACTCCAAAAGCAGGTCCATTTCATAAACTGGGCGAATGAGGCCCAAAGAGGTCACCTAAGCCTGGCCCTTTTCTTGAGGTAGCCAGAGACAGGACAAATGTGAATTTCAGTACCAGGGCTCTAGGCAGGGAGCGGATCACATAAGGGAGCATTTTCCTGAGCTGAGCGTGGATGTGAGGTCAGCCGGGGTCGGTCAGGTGGGTGGTAAAGGCCTGGGTAACCTGGGTAAGGCAGAGAGGCCTTACAGACACAGGTGTGTCTGGAGTGCCAAGTGATTTGCTGTGGCTGGAGGGAGTATGTGTTAGTACATGCAGTGAAGGTTGACTCAGAAGGCCTGGGTTATCCAAACTCTGCACATTCCAAAGACAAGACTGGCCCTTTCCTGATTCCTGGGGGATACCCTCCAAGCCCTGCTAGCCTGACCTCTGCAGGGGCCAGAGGCTGAGTAATGACAGTCAGTCACACAAATGCTCCAGCCTACGTGACTGACCCTCAGTAAAAACGCAGGACACCAAGGCTCGGTGAGCTTCTTTGGAGGGCAGTACTCCACATGTGCTGTCACACGGTGTTGCTGGGAGAATTAAGTGCTGTCGTAGGACTCCACTGCGAGAGACAACTGGAATCTCACACCTGGTCTCTCCTAGACTCTATCTGATGCACCTTTTTACCTTTGCTGACTGAGCCTTTCTCCTTTTGCTGTAACCATGAATCTAACAGCTATGCTGCATTCTGTCGTTCTTTGAGTCTTTCTAGCTAATCACTGAACCTAAGGGTGGTCTCGGGGACTTCTAAGCACAACGTGTGATATGACGCAAGCTGCTGGTTGGGAAAGGACATGTTCATGGCTCAGACTTCATTTTATGTGATCCATGGAGGGACTTTAGAGGTGGGGAGACTAACATGGCCATAACATTCCCCACATGTGTGGGGAATAGACTGGAGGGGAAGAAACTAGAGGGTCAGGTAGCTGGGAGGAGGCTGGAGTAATGGTCTAAGCCAACAGTCTGAGTGAGGAGCCAGGACTCTGGGACACAGAAGAGAGATCCCCAGTTTGGGAAATGTGTAAGTTTGTGCAAAAATGAAATAAAGTAACGTTTCTACAGGGGCTGTCTCAAGGGAACAAAGCCTTCCAAGACCAGGACTTGGGGAGTTTCTCACAAATGTGTCTGAACAGATATGCACTATTCTGAGCTCTGAAACAGGCTTTTCCACTTTCACCAAAGAGGCAAGCTTTCCCCCAAGAGCAGTTGACAGTGCTTAGGGCTGGGCAGCCACAGACATGGCATCTGTAGCTCACGTGGGCCTGGAGTGAGGAAGGGCTGCCCCAAAGTCACCAAGTTACTGACAGCTGCCCGCCCTGCATCTGTTCCTGTTTTTCAAATCACATCCGCCTGCCCTCACAGTCCAGGGGAGTCATAGGTTCTGACCTACAGATTCGTCCTGTCGCCCAGCTTCAAGAACCATGGTTCTCTGCCATCACCTCCAGCTTCACTCAGGTCCACTAACCTGACCTCTCCAGTTCTTTCCTACTCCAAATCCCAACTTTTATCTAATTTATTTACTTAGCCTTATTCTGTGTACAGTGATGACAGCAGAGACAAAACAAACTCTCTGTAGTGCAACATTCACTCACACAACAAATACATCTGAGCACCTGCTATGTATGGGTGCTGTTCCAGACCCTGGGAATATGGCTATGACAGGGAGATTGGGTCCCTGCTCTCACGGAGCTTCTCTTCCAGCAGAGGAGACAGGAAAACAATGAACTTCATAAAGGAATCCTACAGCATGCCTTAATAGGCTAAGCATTATGAAGGAAGAAAAAGTGGGGCAGGAAAAAGGGAACACGGTCAAGTGAGTCATACTGAGGAAAGAGCTAGAATAAAACCTGGGGGTGGGGAGGCACGACCATGACAGCAGGAGGCCAGTGTGGTTAAGGGGCAAGGGCCACTGTTCCTGAGCCCAGGGACTCTCCCTCCCTATCCCAGCCCCTTTCCTATATCTGGAGCAGGGGTGTTTGGGAATGAATAAGGGGGAACCTCAGTCTTGGACCAAAGGAATGGAAGGATTAAGAAGGCAATGGGTATGTGTGGGGGTCTGTGTGGCAGAATAATGGCCTCCATACATGTCCAGCCCTAACCCCAAACCTATGAGTATGAGACCTCACATGGCAAAAGGGACTTTGCAGATGTGATTAAGGATTTTTAGATGGGGAGATTACCCTGGATGGGCTGCATGGATCCTAAATTTAACCATGATGGTCCTTAAGTGGAGGGGGAGACAGAAGATGTGACCAAGGAAGAATGTTCTGAGAGATACTATGTTGCTGGCTCTGAAGACAGAGAAAGGGGCCCCAACACAAGGATTGCAGGGGATCTCTAGAAGATGGAAATGGTAAAATATGGATTCTCCCCTAGTTTCCAGAAGAAGGTCCTGTGGACCCATTTCAGACTTCTAACTTTCTGAACTGTAAGAGAATAAATGTGTGTTGTTTTAAGCCACTAAGTTTGTGATTATTTGTTATGACAACAGGAAGCTGATAGAGGAATGGGGGAGAAAGAACAGGATGGACTCAATTTAGATAAACGGATGGGAAACATATCCTGGAGTTGGGGCCAAGGAAGAGGCTGGAGAAGAGACATGATGGGGCCAGGGGAGGTCTGCCTCTGTGCATCAGGGCCAAGGGAAGAGGGTGCAGCAGTCACTAGGCCCCGGCAGCCGGGGAGCTTGTGGGAAAAGAACAGAGAGCTGTGATTCTGAGAATCTGGACATCCCCTGCTGCTGGGGTGACCTCATCAGTGGTGTGGATGTGTGCAACGACAGGGAATGACAGGCCACCTATGACGGGGGAGAGACAAGGTGGCCTAGAAGCACGAGAAGGGCTAGTGGTGGTGACAGTGTCAGCCTACAGGGCAGGATTTTCTGCTTTTGTTCACTACTGTTATCCCCAGCACCTAGAGCAGTGCCTGGCATGCAGCAGGCACTCCATAAATAACTGCAAGGAACCAGTCACTATCTGACAACTAAGAACTACCATTTACAGAGCACCACCTATGTAATGGTACTGGGTCAGGAATACTAGGTAGCAGTACAAGGAATCCTTCCTGGATGGGAAACAGGCTGAGAGAGGTGATGTAACTTCTTCAAAGTCACATAGCAGCAAACACTAATCCCAGGGTGGGAATCCAGATCTTTCTGGGGCTAAGTCCTGAAGTTCTGCCTGGAACAAGGAAGGAGATGTCAGAATTATGTTTTAAAGGATGAATGGGGTTCTCTGGGAGGATATGACACCGAGACTATGAGATATCCAGGCCACCTTCTGTACACATGTGGCTGGAGCAGCGGACTTTAGGGAAGTGGTGTTGGGGGCCAGGTCACGGAGGTAGATTGTCAGGCTAGTCCATCCAATGGAGACAAAGTTGTAAACACTGTTTCTCTTCCTGATCCCACAACTGTCCTTCATCTTCACACCTCAGAAATATTAAGTGGCCCTTCCATACTAGGCTCCTCCACTGGGGCAGAGACAGCTGCTGTCCCCTTCCTGTCCCCTTCCTTTACCCCAGTTCTACTCCACTTCATTTGGGTAGCAGGAAGTCCAGCCCAAGGGCTCTATTTCCCAGGGCTTTTTTTTTTTTTTTTTTTTTTTAAAGATTTTATTTATTTATTTGACAGAGAGAGAGAGAGATCACAAGTAGGCAGAGAGAGAGGCGGAAGCAGGACGCAGGTCTCAATCCCAGGACTCGAGAAGGCAGAGGCTTTAACCCACTGAGCCACCCAGGTGCCTGATTTCCCAGGGCTTCTTGATGGGCTGGGATGGGACTGCAGAGAGTAAGCCTGTAGCTGTCATTAAAAGTCCAGACTGTGGGGCGCCTAGGGTGGCTCAGTTGGTTAAGCAACTGCCTTCAGATCAGGTCATGATCCCCGAGACCCGAGATCAAGCCCCGCATCGGGCTCCCTGCTCAGCGGGAAGCCTGCTTCTCCCTTACTCCCTCTGCTTGTGTTCCCCCTCTAGCTGTGTTTTACTCTGTCAAATAAATAAAATCTTGAAGAAGGAAGAAAGAAGGAATGAAGGAGGAGGGGGAGGAGGGAGAGGAGGGGGAGGGGGAGGGGGAGGAGGAGTCTAGACTGTGAATTTCTGTGCGCTCTGAGGATGGGGACTTTTGTTTGTCCTTTCAGGTTCTGCAGCCCACTGGCCAGAGCCCCTGCTTCTCTACTCCTAATCCTGGGATCTTAGACTCTAAAATTCATCCCCCATGCCTGTTTTCTTACATGAAAAACAGGGATTATAGCTCACAGATCTGCACTGGGCGCTTAGCACAGTGTACCCTCAGGGCCCAGGAAAAGCTACCCCCTCTTATTAATGCAAGTTCTGGAAGCAACTGGAACAGATGCTCCTGACATTTCAGCCCATGGCCACCTTGTGGCGCTGCCAACAACACTGAGCTGAGCCCAGGGAAGCAAGGAAGGAGAAGCTATCTCTGTGAGAGCCACCCCCCCACAATTAGCAACTTAATGGAGCACCTGGTTGACTGAGTAAGTAGAGCACAGGACTGTTGATCTAGGGGTTGTAAATTCGAGTTGGGTGGAGAGATTACTTAAACACAAAATCTTTATAAAAAGAAATATATAGGGATGCCTGGGTGGCTCAGCCAGTTCAGCGTCTGCCTTCGGCTCAGGTCACGATCCTAGAGTCCTGGAATCCAGTCCCACTTGGACTTCTTGCTCAGCAGGGAGCCTGCTTCTCCTGCCTACAGCTCCCCCCCCCATTTGTGCTCACTGTCTCTGATTTAAAAATAAATAAAATCTTTAAAAAATTAATAAATTAGGAATTAAGACTTGGAGGACCTATGATGACGGGCTTAAAGAGACTAGAGGAGGAGACAAACAAGGGCATGCAGGAGATGGGAACAGAAGAAAAGGGGGAAAAATCAGAGACTGAGGGACTTTGCCTATGGACCCCATCAGCCCAGCCAGGGAAATCTGATTCCCCACGAGGAGTCAAACACCCGCTGGTACCTTTACCATTGTGCTAGTGCAGGAACTCCCTGCCTACTCTGCTGTCACTTGCCCCTGTGATCACCTCTCTCCTCTGGGTTGTCTCACCAACATGTAAAACAGCTCACTGACCACTCACCCACCCCAAGTCAGCCAACTCTACTTCTTAAACATCTCCTAAATCAGTTCCCCTCTCTTCTTCAAGTTAAAAGAAAAACTCTCTAACCCTTAGGGAACAGGTGAGCGTAGAGAGCCAGCCCTTCAGGGATGGAAATCAGTGGATAAGCAGCTAGCAGCTGGCTAACCAGACCACAGCCAAGGCAGAGTCTATGGTTCCAGGCAGGAGAGAGAGCAGCGTTGTAGGTGGGCTCTGGAGTGGTGAGAGGTGGGTGCGGCCAGTCTAGGGTGCAGTATGAAGCCACAGGATTAGTCTATGTGAAAGGATCTTGTTTGTTTTGAAGGCCTTCCCCAGGCGGCTGGGGAGGAGCTGGTGGTGTTCTGGGCCACTCTGCCAGGCTCCTACACAATCCCTGTGCCTGGTGGGCATGGGAAACACTGGTTGCCCAGAATGGAACCTCTGAGAAAGGCAGGAGGCTTTTGTAAGTCAAAGTGGCAGCAGGGAAATCTCAGTGCCCATGGTAGTGTGAAGTCTTCTCTTCCACAGTGTATGGTGTCCCCAATAGGGAAGGCAGGATTGACACCCACCTGTTTTCAACGGCCCTCTCACCCCCTTTAGTCGCTTAGGATTCTGGTCCCAATTTCCCAAGCCGGCTCCTCCCTGAGGACCCTCACATTTGAGGTCCTTCAACCTTCCAGGTATAATGAACCTGTGTTAAATATTAGAGACCTGTGAAGAGAGGACACACAGGAGGCATGTCTATCCATCTGTCTGTCTGCTCTTCAGAGGCCAGGAGCTACGGAAAGTCTCACAGTTTGTTGCTTTGCTGCCTGTCTTTTCCCTCACATGGTGTCTCATGATCAGATTCTTTAACACCCTTGCACATTAACTGCTGAGGCAGCTTTGTCACACATGTTCCATTTCTCAACCTACCCAATGACATGGTAGTGGCGATTTTATTTTTAAGATTCATTTACTTTAAAGAGAGAGAGTGTGTGCATGAGTGGGAGGAGGGGCAGGAGGGAGAGAAGGAGGGAGAGAGAAGCTGACTCCTTGTTGAGCATAGGGCTCCCCTGATGGTGGCCCATTTTATTTTTTAGAAGATTTTTATTTATTTGACAGAGCGAAACACAGCCAGAGAGCCCGATGTGGGACTCGATCCCTGGTCTCCGCCAGGATCATGACCTGAGCCGAACGCAGTGGCTTAACAAACTGAGCCACCCAGGCGCCCCTGGTGGCCCATTTTAAAAATAAAATTTCAATTCTTTTTGTGAACAGTTTGTTCATGTAGTTCTACATTCCAAAGGGAACACAGTGGTCTCCGTTCTCTCCTGTTCCCACAGCCACGAGCTCTCTTTCCCAGAGACAAGCGGTTAGGTTTCCTGTGCCTCTTTCCAGATTTTTTTGATTCATTTAAGCAAATGCAATGCGCTCTCTACCCTCTGTACATGAAACGGTCACATGTCAGACCACTGTCCATTTTTACTTACTCTATCTTAGGACTCATTTTATACAGGTTTATTAACCTTCCTGGACAGAGGACAGCCTGGCTGGCAGAGGCACAAACATCCTGCCTAAGTTGCTTGCTCCTGCGGCTTGCCTCAAGCTGGTACCCAAATGCTTCTTGGATTCATAGGTTCCCAGCCTTCTCTTCCCTTCCTCCTCCTGAAAAAAGTAGTTTTATCCCAATAAGTCACTTCCCAGCTAATTAGCAATTACATTCTCCTTTATTCCATGGCCTAAATTACACCCAAAGGAGCTCCAGTAGTGGGAAAAACAGTAGTTCTCCCATAGGAAAACCAAATCAGGTTAAGACCTACATGGAAAAGAAGTCAGGAAACTAAAGAGTTGATTTCAAAGAAGATTCTAGGATGACAACTCAAAATAAAATAATGGGGTTGGAAGAGATCTGAGGTATACTCTGGTGCTGGACCCCTCTCTATTTTGCCAAACTTTTCCTTTTTCTTTTTTTTTTTTTAAGATTTTATTTATTTATTTGACAGAGAGAAACACAGCTAGAGAGGGAACATAAGCAGGGGGAGTGAGAGAGGGAGAAGCAGGCTTCCTGCTGAGCAGGGAACCTGATGTGGGGCTCGATCCCAGGACTCCGAGATCATGACCTGAGCCAAAGGCAGACGCTTAACCAACTGAGCCACCCAGGTGCCCCAACTTTCTCTTATACTGAAAGTATTTTTTTCTCTAACTTCATTTTTAACCTTTAAATTTTAACTGCACAATTAGTATGTGAGTCCTTTCTTTAAAAAAATGCCTTTCACATCACCAACAAAGCTAAGATTCTCTTGATCACTGCCCTCCACCCTGGTTCCCACACCTGTGAGGTAACTGCTATTAGAAGCTGCCATATATCGTCTAAGTATTTGTGCATGCATTCATAGCCCAAGGAGATGAAATGATTCTAATCTTTCTATTCATCAACAATACTCCAACAAGCACGCTTGTTCACACCTTCTTTGGCATAGGTACGTTCTACCAGGGCAGATCCCCAGAACGAGAGCTGCTGGCTATGGATACTTGCATTCTGGCTTTCCTGAGGGCAACCAAACTGCCTTCCAATCTGCCTCTACCCACTTTTATTCTAACTGGCAGTCCCTGGAGAGAATCACTTCTGCACAACCTGCCTAGCACGATGAGCAAACTCCCATCAATCTGATGTACCAACTACGTTCATTAAAAAATGAGATAAAAGTACTAACCATTCAGCACTCATTATATGCCAGCATGTGTTGAGTAATCCACATATATCCTCATTCATTCAGTCAACAAAAATCCACTAAGACTTAGAACAGGACAGACCCGGGCACCTGGGTGGCTCAGTGGGTTAAGCGACTGCCTTCAGCTCAGGTCATGATCCCAGAGTCCTGGATTCGAGCCCCACATCAGGCTCGCTGCTCCGCGGGAAGCCTGCTTCTCCCTCTCTCACTCCCCCTGTTTGTGTTCCCTCTCTAGTTGTGTTTCTCTCTGTCAAATAAATCTTAAAAAAAAAAAAATGTCAGCTACATGAGGAAAATTTTTGTCTGTGATTTCCACTACAGTATCCCCAAAGTTAGTAACAGTTGCTGAGCATTGCAGGGACTCAGCAAATGCTTGTCAATGGAATAAAGAGATCAGGGGTTGCTTTGTGCCAGGTGCTTATACTGACTCCTTTAGTCCTGACCCCTCCAACTTCGAGGTAGGTACCATCCACATTTCCCTTTTAGGGTTAAGTAACTTGTCCAGTGTAGGGCACCTGGGTGGCTCAGTGGGTTAAGCCTCTGCCTTTAGCTCAGGTCATGATCTCAGGGTCCTGGGATCGAGGATCAAATCGGGCTCTCTGCTCAGCAGGGAGCCTGCTTCCTCTTCTCTCTCTGCCTGCCTCTCTGCCTACTTGTAATCTCTGTCAAATAAATAAATAAAATCTTCAAAAAAAAAAAAAATAAGAAAGTAACTTGTCCAGTGTCAACATAAATGTCAAAGTCAGGACGATTAAGATCTTTTGCCCTCAATGAATTCAGAATTTACTGAGTAACAAAGAGATAAATGATAGGATGACACTGTGAAAGAGTTCTTAGAACCTACTGGAAGCCTAGGGGACACAGTGATTACCTTTACCTGGGGGAACGAATGAGAGGGTCAGGGAAACACTCCTAGAGGAGGAAGGGATATTTAAGCTTGGTTTTGAAGGACATGATGGAGTTAGGGCAGGAAGGAGTTAGGTCAACACCCACTCCAGGCAAAAGCTTGGAGAGGCAAGGGCTGCTGCCTTGTGGAACAGTGTGTAATTACCTGTGTTAAAACCACAAGATGCCAGGGGCGCCTGGGTGGTTCAGTTGGTTAAGTGTCCAACTCTTAATTTCAGCTCAGGTCATGATCTCAAGGTTGTGAGTTGGAGCCCTGCGTCAGGCTGGGTGCGGAACCTGCTTAAGATTCTCTCTCTCTCATGGGCGCCTGGGTGGCTCAGTTGGTTAAGCGACTGCCTTTGGCTCAGGTCATGATCCCGGAAACCTGGGATCGAGCTCCACATCAGACTCCCTGCTCGGCAGGAAGCCTGCTTCTCCCTCTCTCATTCCCCCTGCTTGTGTTCCCTCTCTGGCTGTGTGTCTCTCTGTCAAATAAATAAAATCTTAAAAAACAAAAACAAAAACAAAACAAAAAACAAGGGGCAGCTCAGTTGGTTAAGCGACTGCCTTCGGCTCAGGTCATGATCCTGGAGTTCCCAGACTGAGTTCCCCATTGGGCTCCCTGCTCAGCAGGAAGCCTGCTTCTCCCTCTCTCACTCCCCCTGCTTGTGTTCCCTCTCTGGCTGTGTTTCTCTCTGTCAAATAAATAAAATCCTTAAACAAACAAACAAAAACAAAACAAAACCTACACCACCAGATGCCAAAAAAGATACACAAATGACCAATAAACATAGGAAAAGATGTTCATCATCATTGGCCATCTGGGAATGCAAATCGCAACCACAAAGATACCAGGTCGCATCCACCAGGATGGCAATAAAGATGGACAAGTGCTGGTGAGGATGTAGAGAAATCAGAGCCCTCACTTACTGCTGACGGCAATGGAAAATGGTGCAGCCACTGCGGAAAAGTCTGGCAATTCCTCAAAAGGTTAGTAAACTTTGAGTTACCTTATAACCCAGCAATCCCACAGAAATGAAAACATGTGTCCATCCCAAACTTGTACATGCATATTTCTAACAGTCAAAAAGTATCAACAACCCAAATGTCCATCAATTAATGAATACATAAAATGTGTGGTTTATCCATAAAATGGATTATTACTCAGCTTTTAAAAGGAATAAAAGTATTGGGACGCCTGGGTGACTCCATCAGTTGAGCATCCGATTCTTGATTTCGGCTAAGGTCATGATCTCAGGGTTGTGGAATCAAATCCCACATCAAGACTCTACACTGGGCATGGAGCCTGCTTAAGATTCTCTCTCTCAGGAAGGCTGGGTGGCTCAGTTGGTTAAGCATCTACCTTCGGCTCAGGTCATGATTTCAGGGTCCTGGGATCAAGCTTCAAGTAGGGCTCATGGCTCAACAGGGAGTCTGCTTCTCCCTCTGCCTCTGCCCTTCATTCTGCTCATGCACTCTCTCTCTCAAATAAAATCTTAAAAAAATTTTTCTCTTTCTCTTAAAAAGTATTGACATGTTACAAAATGGATGAACCTTGAAAGCCAGATAAAGGACCATCTATGACATTATTCCATTTATATGCAATGTCCAGAATAGGACAGACAAATCTAGAGAGAGAAAACAGGATAGTGGTTGCCTGGGGTTGAGGGATGGGGGAATAGGGAGCAACTGCTAATAGATATGGGATACGGGGTTTCTTTGGGGAATGATGAAAACGTTCCAAAATTAGATTACAGTGATGGCTGCAAAACTCTGTGAGTGTACTAAAACCCACTGAATTGTACACCTTAATAAATGGAGGTGGGCTATACAACACCTCAAAATAAAGCCAATAAACAAAGGGGTTGAGAGGGTAGAAGTGAGGTTACAGAGGTGGGCAGGGGCTAGGCTCAGTCCTTGAGGGCAGGGGCTAGGCAGGGGAGCTTCCAAAGACAAGATCATGCTTTCTTCTGGGTCTTCTAGGGACTAGTAAAGCTGGCATGGGAAGGAGACTGGAATTAAAATACTATAGTCAGCAGTGAGGCCATCAGGGGTTCCTTGAGAAATACAGCTGGGCATGGGGGTCAGATGGAGAGGAACTCTAAGAGCACAGCAGGTGGTGGGATTCTACAAAATCACACTCACCTGCGCTCTCTCCCCAGCTGCACTCTCTGTAATCCACACCAGCATCTCAGGGGAAAGGCAGTGATGTCATTGTTGAGGGAGGAAAAGGTCCAGGCTGGGTTGTGGTAGAGACAGTTGCCATGAAGATGGTTTCTCTGAGGACCAGGTAAAAGCCGCCAGAAGTGGAGGGGGGGGGGGGCTGTTGTCCAGTGGCTTTGACTCTGAAACCAGAAACCAATCACAGCCTCTACCTGCCTCT
Organism: Spilogale gracilis; assembly: GCA_004023965.1. Taxonomy (NCBI): domain Eukaryota; kingdom Metazoa; phylum Chordata; class Mammalia; order Carnivora; family Mephitidae; genus Spilogale; species Spilogale gracilis. The sequence continues at coordinate 73,513 of PITA01006134.1, forward strand.
AGGTATCACTTGCCATGATAACATTTCTGGAGATTATGTGCTGGGCTGTTTGCAGGGCTTTTTTTTTTTTTTTTTTAAAGATTTTATTTATTTGACAGAGAGAAACACAGCCAGAGAAGGAACACAAGCAAGGGGAGTGAGAGAGGAAGAAGCAGGTTTCCCGCTGAGCAGGGAGCCTGATGTGGGACTCGATCCTGGGTCTCCGGGATCATGACCTGAGCCGAAGGCAGTTGCTTAACCAACTGAGCCACCCAGGCACCCTGTTTGCAGTGCTTTACCTACACTGACTCCCAACTTTATGAGATGGGAACTGCTCATGACTCCATTTTACAGATAAGCAAACTAAAGTCAAGAGAACGTCAGTAACTTACCCAAAGTCATACAGGTAGTCAGTACTGACCCAGAACTGAGCTAATTGCTCACAGGCGTCTCCAACATGACTTTATCACCCCACCCCCCCATCACATGCCATGTCCATCACCTTCCAGGCTTGTGTAGGTTTCACTCTGAATCCAATTCAGTGTTGTCTACCTTCCCCAGCTGCAGACAAAACTCCTGAAGGCTGGGAATGAAGGTGGCATCAGCTGCTCTTTCCTGTCCCTACCTGTGGAATCTGTTCCCGCTCTGGGTGCAGGCAGGCAGAGAAGGGCAAAGGGCTCTTGAACTGAGAGTGGGGCTCTGCTGGTGCTGACCCAGTGCTTTCCAAGGGCAGTCCCCACATGTGTGTGGGGGGCACCTGGGAATCCTGGGGGCCTATGAGGTTTTCCTATTATTGTCCCCTGCCTCTGCCTCTCTCTCTTGCTCCCCACAGCTCCCACTATGACTGGCCATCCCAGGAGTGCTGGCAGGGTTCAGGTCCTGCTACCTTCCTCTGTGCTCAAGCCACCCCGTGGTAACTATACATATGTGGCCCACTCCAACGCAGGGGCTCTCCACCTCTCTTCCCCCGTTTGGAAGGATGAGCGGGTTTGCTTTGAGAAAGGGGAACGCAGCCCTAGCAGCCAGGTCCCGGCACCCACCAGTCAAGATATCACAACTCCAGAGGATACCAGCAGCAGGTAGGGCCACTCTGACTGTGGTGGACCAAGATAAAATAAGACCACTGTGAAATCATGTTTTGACACAGACAAAAGCACGAAGATTGTCCAAAGCATAAAAATGACCAAACTCCCCTTCCCGGCTCAGAGCTAACAGGTGCTTCTGACATTAACCACAGCATTAGCTCTGCTCATTCCTCCTAGCTCTAGACAAGATGAAGATAGCAATCCCAACTTGCCTCTGCCTCCCAGCCTCCAATCCAGAGCAAAGCCTGCTTCCCTGAACCCTCCCCACAGTTACCTAACTTAACCCAGCTGCCATAGTAAGTCCTCTTTTTTTTTTTTTTTTTTTTTTTAAGATTTTTATTTATTTGATAGAGAGAAACACAGCCAGAGAGGGAACACAAGCAGGGGGAGTGAGAGAGGGAGAAGCAGGCTTCCCGCCGAGCAGAGAGCCCGATGTGGGACTCGATCCCAGGTCTCCGGGATCATGACCTGAGGCAAAGGCAGTCGCTTAACCAACTGAGCCACCCAGGTGCCCCAGTAAGTCCTCTTTAATGCCCACTTCTTGAGATGCCCCGAAAGCCCCAATGGTGGGTAGCTCCTTAGCTGCAACAGCAAGAAACCCAAGTCGTTCAACTCCATCTGTTCCTGGTGGCCTGTCGGGAGGTATGGACAGCTGATAAGGGACAGGCAGGGTAATAAGACACCAGCCCCTCTTTGGCAGGCACCCAACCCTCAAGGACAGTTCCTGAGACCTCCTTCCCTGCTCCCCCACAAACACAGTCCTCTTGACTTTACATGATGGGACTGGGTCCAAATAAGGCCCTCCTCCTCCTCAAACTCTTCATTCCAGCACGGAGGGATGTGGTCCAAATTCTCAGCAACTCTGGAATGAGGATACTTGGTTCCTTCTGTTCTCTACTCCCAGCAGAAAGGATCACAGATCTGAGGGTGGGGGAAAATCACTGAACCAAAGGTTAGGGACACCGCGGCCCGAGAGTCTATCCACACTTACGTTTTTGTTACAGTTTCTCTCAATTACTTGCCAACCTCTTAAAACTTGGATCTTACAGAAAATGCTTTATTTTCAACTTCTGTACAATCAGGAGCTCTGCACTGCCACCCAGCAAGTTGGGCCACCCCTGAGCCACACGTGTACCTTCTGGGGCCTGCGGCTTTGCTGGATTCTGCCTGACACAGGGTCTTTGGGTTTACAGAGGTGGCTTACTTGCTGAGCCAGGAACTATTCTAGGCCTTTTCGTGTATTATTTCTTTGGTTCTTATCCACTGTCCTCTGAAGGTTGTTACTGTGCCCACTTCAGCACAGGGGGGTACAGTACAATATTTATTTATTTTTTAAAAAAGATTATTTATTTATTTGACACAGAGAGAGAGAGAGGAGGAAGCAGGCTCCCTGCTAAGCAGAGAGCCCGATGCAGGCCTCAATCCCAGGACCCTGAGATCATGACCTGAGCTGAAGGCAGAGGCTTTAACCCACTGAGCCACCCAGGTTCCCTACAGTATATTATTTTGCTGGAGCTCACACAGCAATAAGTGATGGCATCCCAAGCTCTGAGGTGCTATGGGGTCAGTACCTTCAGTTTGCCTGGTCCTTTTCCTATAGCTTGTACTGGTGGGCACGGGCAAGGGCACCCTACGACTGACCCTAGCCTTGGGGGTCCTAGATGAGAAAACAGGCTCTCTGAAGAGGTCCACATCCTAGTCCCCAAAACCTGTGAATGTATTACATGATAAAAAGGGGTTTGCATATGTGATTAAATTGAGGATCTTGTGATGAAGATATTATCCTGGATGATCTGGATGAGCCCCAACATAATGTTAAGGGCCTTGGTAGGGCAAGAAGATCAAAGGAGAAGACAGGAAAGAAGAAGATAGAAGCAAAGGTCAGTGATGCAAAAAGGGCCACACGAACCCAGGGGGGATAGGCGCCTCTGGAAAAAGCAAGAAAATGGATTCTTCTCTCCGGTCTCCAGAAAAAACACAGCCCCATGAACCTATTTTAGACTTGCAGTCTTCAGAACTAAAAGCAAATAAATATGTGTTTATTTGAGCCACTAAGTTTACAATATGTTCCAGCAGCCATAGGAAACCAGCACACAAGATGACCAAGGGGCTGGAGCCCGTGCTGCAGCACCCGGCCTACCTAGGCAGAAAGAGCTGTGGCTGCCTCTGCCCAGGGACACACAGCAGAAGCCAGGGACGGGCTCTAAAGCTACTGGGCCACGGTGGCAGATCAATGTCCTACATGCCTGGCCTCTACACTGCCCTTTCCCCAGCTGGGATGGCCTTGGCCTTCCTGCCCTTGTTTACTAGGATGTCTGCCTCCAACTCCTGCCCCAACCCCACCTCGCCCCCCACCTGCATGACCCAGGTACCTGCCCTAGTGCCTCTTCAGAAAGAATCTAGGTCCATCTAATGCAACTCTGTCCCATTTCCATCATGCCAGGCTGTCACCTTGATTGGGAAACAGGTGAGAGGTGGCTGGTGAAGAGGGCCTCCACTAGGGCAGGGGAGATAGGAAGGAGCAGGTCAGAATCAATAGAATTTGGCAACTATGAGCTGCAGCAAACCTGAGGTGAAGACCTGGATGAGGTGGCCTCCCAACGGGCTATGCCCTACGCTGGGGGTCAGGGAACTCACAGATCTGAGGGAAAACAGGCTCTCCCTAGAGCTTGTAGGGCCTTGGAAGCTGTGCAGTATTGCAGAGGCTTGGGCTCTAACTAGCACTGTGATTGTACACAGCCCTCTTCACCTCTTGGGATCTCAATCTGTTTTGTTTTGTTTTTTAAAGATTTTTATTTATTTGACAGAGAGAAACACAGCCAGAGAGGGAACACAAGCAGGGGGAGTGAGAGAGGGAGAAGCAGGCTTCCCGCTGAGCAGGCAGCCCAATGTGGGGCTTGATCCCGGGTCTCCAGGATCATGACCTGAGCTGAAGGCAGTTGCTTAACCAACTGAGCCACCCAGGCGCCCCTTGGGATCTCAATCTTGCCCCCTGCAAGACAAGCAGGTTAGCTTCTGCAATCTGAGGCCTCTTCTCAGCACTGAATCTCAGATATTCAGGGTCCTGCACAAGTGGCTGCTCTCCAGCCCACCCCCCCTGCTGTGCTGGGACCTCTTCCCAATTCAGGGCTCTAGGGCTGTGCTAACCAGGAACTGTTGCCAGGTGAGCCAGGGCCCCCAGTGAATCCCCCCCACTCCCCCTCCCCATCAGAGAGTCAGGGTGATGCAACCTGCCTGCAATTTCCACCTCACTCCCCAAACCTGGCTCCTCCGCACTGAAAAAGAGTCCCCAAGCCCCACCCATGCTCCCAGCTCAGGAGTTGAAGGAACTAGGGCTCCCGAACCTTGGAAGACTCTGCAAGCTGAGGGAGGCAGAGGCATTTGAGTCCTGGAAGTGCCATGGGTCTGGGTCAGGAGGAGGCACAGGCAAAGGCTCAGGGTGCCAATACCTGGGCTCAAAGGCAGCCACTGATGACCCACCACCCACAAATTAGGATACACTGGGAAGGGCTAGGGATTTAAGTGTACAAACTGGCACCCCCCCAGTAGCAATCAGTCAAGCTGCTTGGGTAGGACAGCTGGCACCAGGGCTAAACAGGGTGAGATCCAAAAGCTAGAGAGATAAAAAGATGCAAGGGGCTGGGACAGGAGGACCAGGGTCCCTGCCCCAATGTCTCCTCAGTCACCATATGTGGCATGTAGGGGACAACATGATTCCCACACTAAGTAAGTTCACTTCCAGTTACTAGAAAATATCCTACCTGGCCACCCTCTCAAAAACTCATAATCCCAGGCTATGAGACAAAACCAAATTGAGGGGTATTACACAGAATAACCAACCAGCGCTCTTAAAAGCTTCCAAGGTCATGAAAACCTAGCAAAGTCTGAGAAACCACTGCAGAGACCAGAGGAGGCTAAGGAGACATGATGACTAAATGTGGTATGGCATCCTGGAACAAAAAAACAGCATTAAGAACAACTAGTGAAATCAGAATAAAGCGTGCACTTTAAAAGCCCATACTGATGTGGGTTCTTCAATTGTGACAAATGGACCACAGTAATCTAAGAGGTCAACAATGGGGAAAATTGGATGAGGGGTATGTGGAAACTCTCTGTATTATCTCTGTAACCTTTCTGTAAATATAAAATTATTCAAAAATAAAAAACTAAAAAAAATACCCTGTTCACGTACACATCTTCTCTGAAGACCACCCAAGAAGCAAGTACTATTAACCACCATGTATATTGCTACGTTTCTATTAAGTAAATTCCATTATTTTATGGGGCACCTGGGTGGCTCAGTTGGTTGAGCGACTGCCTTCGGCTCAGGTCATGATCCCGGAGACCTGGGATCGAGCCCCACATCAGGCTCCCCATTCCACGGGAGACCTGCTTCTCCCTCTCTCACTCCCTCTGCTTGTGTTCCCTCTGTAGCTGTGTTTCTCTCTGTCAAATAAATAAATAAAATCTTAAAAAAAAAGTAAACTCCATATTTTAATACTATTAGTGGACATCGAGGCAGAGGAAAGAAAGAGAAATTGTCAGTAAGCCAATAAGTAGGGAAGAGACAAAGTTTGAACCCTAAAACCTGGTGCCAGAATCTGCGCTTAACCGCTACTCTCCGCCGGCTAGGTAATAACCTAGCCCCTACAGGTCAAGTCCTCAAATTCTGGCAGAGTGGAGTAAGTGCTCTAAGTGAAAGGAATCAGATCCCAAGGAGGACTTCTGGCATGCAACAGAAGCCTGCATATCTTCATTCCCAGGTAACTCTCAAAATTAAGGGTTCCCTCGCCTTCTCTGGATCTCCTAACTGCCACACTGGACATTAAGTTGAACTCCAGGTGTCCTGCTATGGACAGACACAAGGTGGAAAATGGAGGGGGTTCTGAAGCAGAGACCCACACCTACTTGGAAGGCCTAGTGCACAGGGAGGGAATGGTCAGGAAGCCCCCTCTCTTTTAGTAAAGGGCCCTGCAGATCTCCATTTTGGGCAGGATTGGTAAACTGATACAGTGGGGGGCAGCTGGAGCAGAGGACCTTCTGAAAGGAAATCTGGATTAGTGCTGAAAATAAGGGCTGATGGGAGGTGGGCAGAGGATGGAGAAAAGAGCCAAGGTGATGACGCCTGTCTCCCTGCAACCGCACACCGCGAATGACCCTGAGCGTCCATCAACTGGAACCGGGAAGAGTAGGGATGGCTGGCAATTAATCGACACCTTGAAGGACACAAAACGACACCTTGAAAGACACAAAAATGACCTACTAGTAGGTGTTGGAAGGTCTAACGTCTGGGGTTCTTGCCAGGGCAGGAGGAAGAGGTGAGACTGGACCCCCAAGAAGGGGTAGAGTTATTAAAAATAAAATACGTCAAACAGGCACGTAAGAGCACGGCTCTGGGTTTCACAGGCATCGAATTCTTTGATTTTCACCAGGCAGAGTTGATTATTTTCCTCATTTTGTAAGTAGTTCCCGATCTACGAGACTACAGAGCTTATCTGCCACCGTCGCAGGTCGGAGATGTAAACCGCGCGCGCGGTCTCATTGTGACTCAGACCAGAGTCTAACCTACAGAAAAGGTTCTCAGCGTGGGGCGGCAGTTGGGGGATGGAGACACCAGCACTGGCTGGCCGGAAATTCGGGACGCAGGGCAAAGAAAACGAAAAGTGAACTGGTGGAGGTCTCAGAAAGAGGGCCTGAAACCCCAAAATTGGGGGGGGGGCGGACCCCAGAGTAGAGAGAGCAAAGGGCCACCCACTCAGGATCAGGAGGAGGGTGCCGGAACCCCCCGGGGTAGTAACGAAGACGAGGCTGGATTCCCAAGTCAGACAGAAAAAGGCCGAATTCTTGGGGTCGGGAGGAGGAGGGGACTGGATCCCAGGATCCCCGAGAGGAAGGGGCTAGGGCCGCCTCCCTGTTGGGGCCTCGCGGGGCGGGGCGCGGAAGGATCCGGGCGGGCCGCGCTGCGCCACCCTCGGTATATCTGTCCCCAGTCCCCGGGGCCACCTCATTCCCCGTCCTCAGATCACAATCTCTCCTCCGGCTACCCAGACGCCCTCTCCGCCCGCGTTTCCCTCGCTATGGCTCTGTAGCCGCGACCCCTCCGTGTCCAGGCCCATTTCCGCGCTCACCGCGCTTGCGCTCTTCTCTACCGCCGCCTTTTCTTCAGCCGAGGCCGCCGCCGCCTCTCCTTTCCGCAGCCATGGAGTGAGTAACCGCTCGCCCCTCCCTCTCCAACCGCCTTTCCCGCCCTTTCGAAGCTCGCGGCCTTCACGACCAGTCTGGGGGGGTGGGGAGACGAGACTGAGGAATCACGGTCGCGCAGGCGCAGAATAGGAAAGCTGCGCCGTCGGCACGTGGACGAGCATGCGCATTCGGCTCGGTGGGGGGAAGGGTGCGTTCTTCGGAAGAATGTTGGCGTTTGAAGATTGTCTGCGTGCAGGTGCGCCTGCGCATTAGCCCTAAGGGGAGGGGGCAACGAGTCAGTCCGCGAGCCGTTGTTCACTTGCACAAGTTCTCCAGAGCCCGTGTTTTCTGTGGAGGGCGGACAGTAAGCAACCGCACATGCGCACTGACTCCCCCAACGCCCCGTAGGCGTGAGAGCTGGTGGATCTGTGGTGGAGCATGCGCTTTGGCCCGAGGCGAGAGAGCCGCGTGAGGACCGGTTTTCCGCGGGCCCTCCACACCCCACCCACGGGCTCTACGTTGCGCAGGCGTATAATTGTGCTATAAAACAGCACAATTTACGTTTTATTTAAGCACCTGCTAGGGCGGTGGGGGGGGCTAACTTAGATTGACAGGGCGGAAGGCGAGGCTTGGAGGCTACCGGTTAAGAAGGGGGTGGAACTAGGAAAACAGCGGCCGCGAAGGGTGGGGCTTGGGAGGTGGAGGCTATTGCAAGAAGGGCGTGGTCAAGACATTTAGCTGAGGGGTGGGGTTTCGATCGGAGAAAAGGCGGGACCTCATCGGGGAGGGGGTGGGGTTAAGGTAAATAAAGCCGAGACTTGGGCCGGACTGGGCGCTCTTCGCAAATTTCAAAGAAAACCCTGGGACTTGGTGGATGAACCACATTAATGAGGGAGAACAGCTGGGGGAATTCCCCTGGGAACTGACTTGGGCTGCCTCTTGGGAGGAGGTGGAGCCTAAAGGAAATGCTTTAGAGGAAGGGGTGTGGCTGGAAGAAAACTCTCCTGAGTTTTTTGATTTATTTATGAAGTGGAATATTGTGGCGAGAGTGGGAGGGCTTAAGGAAATTCCCCTGGGAGACCATTCATTAGGTTTCTGTATTGGAAGGAGTGGGGCTTGGGAATTCTAAAGCATTTCTAAAGAAAAGTAACAGGAACCTAAAGAGAATTCCCTTGGGAGTGTGTGGGACTTAGAGATTTGGGGAAAGAAAGCATAGATTTAGGATTTCGGATAAGGCAAGATGCAGTCTCAAGCCCACTTGTAAGGGGAAGGAGCCTGGGGACATGGAGGTGTGGCTTGGTTTCTCTGTGACCTTGATAATGGGTGAGGGTGGCATCTGACACCACTTCCTTTTGTCTCACTTGCAGGTCTTCCACTTTCGCCTTGGTGCCTGTGTTTGCCCAGCTGAGCAACATCCAGAGCCTCCTTCCAGCTGTTGGTTCAGCCTTCTTCATTGCCACCCTTGCCCAGAACCTGTGCTGCAGCCATGTCACTCCTGGCGACCCTGGGGCTGGAGCTGGACAGGGCCCTGCTCCCAGCTAGCGGGCTGGGCTGGCTCGTAGACTATGGGAAACTCCCCCTGGCCCCTGCCCCCCTGGGCTCCTATGAAATCCTTGGGGGAGCCCTGGAGGGTGGGCTCCCAGGGGGAGGAGAGCCCCTGGCAGGTAAGAGCAGGTGGGGAATGGAAGTAGGGCATGGGGGCAGAGGAGAGGAATTCACTGATTCATTCAGTAAATATTTATTGAGTACCTTAAATGTGCCGGGAGCTGCGTTAGGTGCTAGAGGATACAGCTGAGACACGACTGATGTAATTCCTGCCCTCCTAGAACTCACACTCTGTTGCGGAGGCAGACAAAAGACAAATTAGGTGATGCTGGGTTGGGATAAGTGGGAAACACTTAGTAGCTGAGCTGAAAATTAAAATAAGAGCCCTGCTTTAGAGAGGGTAGCCCGGAGATACATAGGTAACATTTTGGCTGAGACCTAAAGGCTGGGAAGGAATAAGCCACGAAAAGACCCACGGGAAGAGTTTTTCAGGTAGGGGAAACAGCACCCCAAGAGGCCCTGGAGCAGAAGTTATTTTATTCATTAGTGTATCCCAAATGCTTGGCACATAGTGGGTTCTCAATAATTAATGAATTAAAGATGAAACAGGCTATGTTGTGTGTGGGGTCTAGTTTGCTTTTTAAGAATAGAGTAAATAAGAAACTATAGGCATAGGGTAATCAGTAAAGGGGATGTTGGAACGGTTGAAGAAAATCTGGTTGACTTTTGTGGTTTGGGTCACTGGTTGGTTGGTTCATTGGCTGGTTGGTTAATGGGTTGACTGGTTGGTTGACTGATTCATTGTTGATTGGACAACTGGTGGTTAAGTTGGTTGACTGGATAGTTGGTTGGTTGGTTAACCAGTTGGTTATATGTTTCATTTGTTGGCTGGTTTGTAGATTGTTGAATGGTGTGATGATTCATTGATTGGTTGGTTGGTTGATTGGCTGCTTGCTGGTTTCACTCAATGAATGGCATGAATGAAGCAGGCATGAGTGAGTACCAGATTGGGTGGAAGACCAGGAACCTAAGGACATTTTTGTCCTTCCTCCAATCCTCCAGGTGACGGCTTCTCTGACTGGATGACTGAACGGGTGGACTTTACAGCCCTCCTGCCCCTGGAACCCCCCTTGCCCCCAGGTGGCCTTCCTCCACCTTCCCCACCCCCACCTGACCTGGAAGCCATGGCCTCTCTCCTCAAGAAGGAGCTGGAACAGATGGAAGACTTCTTCCTTGATGCTCCACTCCTCCCACCATCCTCCCCACCACCGCAGCCACCACCCTCAGCACCCTCTCTCCCCCTCCCACTTCCCCTCCCCACCTTTGACCTTCCCCAACCCCCTGCCCTGGATACCCTTGACTTGCTGGCCATCTACTGCTGCAGCGAGGCTGGGCAGGGAGACCCAGGTTTGGCACCCCTGCCGCCACCACAGCAGCCCTCTCCTCCTTCCTCTCCGCCCTCTCGCCCAGTCCCCTACCCTAATCCTGCCACCACCCGAGGGGACCGCAAACAAAAGAAGAGAGACCAGAACAAATCAGCAGCTCTGAGGTACCGCCAGAGGAAGCGGGCAGAGGGCGAGGCCCTGGAGGGCGAGTGCCAGGGGCTAGAGGCACGAAACCGGGAGTTGAGGGAGAGGGCTGAGTCAGTGGAGCGAGAGATCCAATATGTCAAGGATTTGCTCATTGAAGTGTATAAGGCTCGAAGCCAGAGGACCCGGAACACCTAGAGGAGCTGGGGCTTTGGGCTATAGGGGGCACTGGTCTTACGCTCTAGCTCACTTCTGTTTCTGGGGCTGAAGTAGGAGGGTCCCTCCCTCAACCCCCTGTCTGTCTGTCTCTCTCCCCCTCCCTTATCTTTGTCTCCTCTCCTGTCCATTTCTGAGTCTGCTCCCCTTCTCCTTCCCCAGAATCATGGAGTGTTTGGCCTTAGTCAAAATCTACACTCCTCAAGTAACAACAGAGGGCCTGGGGCCTGCAGGGAATCTGGGGAGCAAGGGAGACCTTACAAACCTGGCCTCTCAGACAGGCAAGTAAGGCCAGGAAGCAATGCAGAATGAATGTGCAACTGAGGACAGGAGAGCCAGCTGGGGATGTGAGGCAGGGAGGGTCTCAGGAATGGCACCCCACTCACAATATAAACAAAAAGCTAGCCAAGTGACCTTGGGGAAGTGTGTTTGGGCTGGAAGCCAAAAGGTGGCCAAGTTCACAGAGCAGGTGAATATGCAGGTAGACGGGGAGGTGGGCAGGGTGGGGGACAGCTGTAATTGGTGACCGGGTATTCATTTTAGCTCTGGGAGGAAATCAGTGTTTGCGAAGGTGTTGGGGGAGGGGGGCTGCATCTAGGGGTGGGAGGGCAGGGACTGCTCCTTTGGTGATTTGTGAGTGGAAATAAAATGAAGAATTTCCTCTGGTCTGTTTTGTCTTTGTCTTGGAAAGGAGAAGTTGGAGAGAGG
>PITA01006134.1:84857-103400 GCA_004023965.1 Spilogale gracilis
CTCGATCCCGGGTCTCCGGGATCATGACCTGAGCCAAAGGCAGTCGCTTAACCAACTGAGCCACCCAGGTGCCCTTTTTTTTTTAAGATTTTATTTTAGGGGTACCTGGGTGGCTCAGTCAGTTGGGTGTCTGCCTTTGGCTCAGGTCATGATCCCAGAGTCCTGGGATTGAGCCCTGGGTCAGGCTCCCTATTTGGTGGGGAGTCTGCTTCTGTTTCTACTCATCACCCCGCACTCGTGCTCTCTCTCTCTTACTCTCAAATAAATAAAATCGATTTTATTTGAGAGTGAGAGCGCCTGCTCAAGCAGGGTGCGAGGGAGGGAGGGAAGGACAGGAACAAGTAGACCCCAGGTGGAGCATGGAGCCCACCGTGGGGCTCGATCTCACAACCCAATATCATGACCTGAGCTGGAACCAAGAGTTGGTTGCTCTACTGACTGAGTACCCCCCCATGTGCCCCAGATCCAGACCATTTATTACTTATATAGACAGCAAAAGAGAGTAGCCAAAGGTTCCAGGTCCTTATGGTTCTTGTTGCACACACCAAAAAGGACCACTGAAACAAAAGGGCTGGGATGCTGCACCCAAAGCCCTGGGGTACCCCTGCAGGGGAGCCAGCTGTCTGATGAAAGCCTCCCCGGGGAGCTTAGGAGATCAGTGTGAATATGGCCTGGAAGTCACAATGGACATGATCCCCTACATCTATTTGCTGAGGGCTCACTGAGTATCAAGCAGTATTTTAAGTCCGTGGTGTGGTTATTTCAGTGAACATGAAAGGATGGTTGGGTTCCTGGGTGGCTCAGTTGGTTAAGCGACTGCTTTTGGTCAGGTCATGATCCCGGAGACCCGGGATCGAGTCCCACATTGGGCTCCCTGCTTGGCGGGAAGCCTGCTTCTCCCTCTCTCACTCCCTCTGCTTGTGTTCCCCCTCTGGCTGTGTTTCTCTCTGTCAAATAAATAAAATCTTTAAAAAAAAAAAAAAAAAGAAAGGATGGTACTTTTAGGTAAGAACCTCAAGCATGCATTTCATCTCTGCAGTCTCTGCCAGCCACTAACTGGGATAGGAAGGATTGGTGTGAGCAAAGTCATGTTTTCTGCCACCCCACGGAACCTGCGTTCTGGACGGGGAGACTGATGATGTAACCTGACCCAGTGTATCATTTATAAATGCTTTGGGCTGCAAAGAACAGCATACCCGGTAATCAGCATACACATAAGAGGCTAATATTTCCCTCATAAATCTAGAGGGAGGGGGCTGCTGGCCTTGTTCAGAGGTTCAGAGACTGCTGTTGCTGAGGTCTCTTTGGATTCTTGGTTTTTTCCTTCACAAGATGGAGGTCACAGCTCCAGGCATCGTGTATGAAACTGAGGCAGTAAATCAAAACATTGGTAGATCCTATGTGCATCTGATTGTCTAGAGCTATGTTACAATGTTACATGTGCATTTCTAGTTGCAAGGGAGGCTGAGTATAGATGTATGGTGGAATATAATTCAGTCTTAAAAAGGAAGAAAATTGGGTGCCTGGGTGACTCAGTGGGTTAAGCCTCTGCCTTCAGCTCAGGTCATGATCTCAGGGTCCTGGGATCGAGGCCTGCATTGGGCTCTCTGCTCAGTGGGGAGCCTGCTTCCTCCTCTCTCTCTGCCTGCCTCTTTGCCTACTTGTGATCTCTCTCTGTGTCAAATAAATAAAATATTTTTTTAAAAAAAGGAAGAAAATTTTGACAGCTACTAGAACATGGATAAATATTTTTTTTTGAACATGGCTAAATCTTGAGGACATACTATGCTAAGTGAAATAAGCCAGTCACAAAAAGATAATTAGTGTGTGATTCCACATATGTGAGATCCTGTGCCAAGTACTCAAGGCTTATCCACAAATGGAATTGCTGGATCATATGGTAATTCTATTTTTAATTTTCTTGGGAAATACCTTTCCACAACAGCTGTACCATTGAATGTTCCCACTAACAGTACACAAAGTTTCCAAGTTCTTCACATCCTTGCCAACACTTACTACTTCTTTTGTGTGTGTGTGTGTATGTGTGTTTTAAAGATTTTATTTATTTATTTGACAGAAACACAGAGAGGGAACACAAGCAGGGGGAGTAAGAGAGGGAGAAGCAGGCTTCCCGCCGAGCAGGGAGCCTGACATGGGGCTCAATCCCGGAACTCCAGGATCATGACCTGAGCTGGAGGCAGTTGCTTGACCAACTGAGCCACCCAGGCGCCCCTGTGTTTTTAAATAGTAGCCACTATGGGGCACCTGGGTGGCTCAGAGGATTAAGCCTCTGCCTTCAGCTCAGGTCATGATCTCAGGGTCCTGGGATCAAGCCCCACATCCAGCTCTCTCCTCAGCAGGGAGTCTGTTGCCCCCCCCCCCCCCGCCTACCTGTGATCTCTCTCTCTCAAATAAATAAATAAAATCTTTAAAAAAAATAGTAGTGATTGGTGTGAGATACATGGCCCAATTTTTTTTTCCCTCTTTTATATATCGGGACGCCTGGGTGGCTTGGTTGGTAAGTGGCTGTATTTGGCTCAGGTCATGATCCCAGTATCCTGGGATCAAGTCTATACTGGGCTCCTTGCTCAGTAGGGAGCCTACTTCTCCCTTTGCCTGCTGCTCCCCCTGCTTGTGTGCGCGCACTCTCTCTCTCTCTCACAAATAAAACCTTAAAAAAAATAAAGATTTTATTCATTTGAGAGAATGTGTGGACGTGCAAGCTATATGAGCACAGGAAGGGGAGAGGAGCAAAGGGAGAGGGACAAATGGACTCAGTGCTGAGCAGGGAGTCTGTCGCAGGCCTGATCCCAGGACTCTGAAGTAAGACCTGAGCCAAACTCAGACACTTGGCTGACTGAGCTACCCAGGTGCTCTTAAAATATTCTTAAAAAAAATTTTTTTTTAAGATTTTATTTCAGAGAGGGAGGGAGTAGAGGGAAGAGCAGAGGGAGGGAGAGAATCTCAAGCTGACTCTGCGCCAAGTGAGGAGCCCAATGTGGAGCTTGATCTCACTACCCCAAGATCATGATCTGAGCCAAAATCAAGAGTCAGCTACTGAACTGACCTAGCCACCCAGGTACCCCCCCCCCCGTTTTTTTTCTTAAAGATTTTATTCATTTATTTGACAGCAGGGGGAGTAGGACCAGGAGAGGGAGAAGCAGGCTCCCTGCTGAGCTTGATCCTGGGACTTGATCCAAAGGCAGTTGCTTAACCAACTGAGCCACCCAGGTGCCCCCCGTAATATTTTTTAAGTTTTTATCTCATTTCTACATCCAACATGGGACTCAAACTTACGACCCTGAGATCAAGAGTCATTGGCTCTTCTGACTGAACCAGCCAGGTGCCCCCTAAAATTCCTTTTTTAAAAGATTTTATTTATTTTACAGAGAGAAACACAGCCAGAGAGAGAACACAAGCAGGGGGAGTGAGAGAGGGAGAAGCAGGCTTCCCGCGGAGCAGGGAGCCTAATGCGGGGCTCAATCCCGGGATCATGACCCGAGCCAAAGGCAGACGCTTAAGGACTGAGCCACCCAGGCATCCCTAAAATTCTTTTTTTTTTTTTTTATAAGATTTTATTTATTTGACAGAGAGAAACACAGCCAGAGAGGGAACACAAGCAGGGGGAGTGAGAGAGGGAGAAGCAGGCTTCCCGCCGAGCAGGGAGCCCGATGTGGGACTCGATCCCGGGTTTCCTGGATCACGACCTGAGCCGAAGGCAGTCGCTTAACCAACTGAGCCACCCAGGCGCCCCATCCCTAAAATTCTTAATTCAAAAAAGAATCAAAGGCAGTTGCTGGTTCAGTCAGCAAAGCATGCAATTCTTGATCTTGGGGTTGTGAGTTTTAGCCCTGTGTTGGGTGTAGATACTTAAAAATCTTAAAAAAAAAGAAGCAAGGGGTGCATTTAAATATACTGTTGATTAAGATATTGATTTGATTTGCTAATGACCGAATAACAGAAGCTAGGCAGAAGATCGATCTTCTCATGTAAATATCCAAGCTGCTGGTCTCCTGAGGTCATTTTATGGACCAAGGTACTTCTACTTTCTTGCTCCCCCAGCTCCCAGCTCAGTGGTCCTCAAAATTGACTGTGTATCAGAATCCCTGGGAGGGTTTTTTGAAACACAAATTGCTGGGCCCCAAGCCCCAGTGTTTCTGATTCAGCAAATCTTGGTGGTCCCGAGAATTTACCTTTTTCACCAACTCCCAGGTGGAGCTTTGGCGGCTAGTCTGGGGACCACATCTTGGAAACCGTTATTCTAAGGTGTGTCTAGCTTCAACGCGATTGAAGCAAAGTCACCACCACCGAGATCTTATCACAGAAAGGGGACAGATATCCGCCTCCTTTTAAGGACTTGAGCTGGGAGTTTTCCACATCTTTTCTGGGCCTTTCCTTTGAGGCAAACAGTCACATGGTCAGACCTACCTGCAAGGGAGCCTGGGAAATGTAGTCTCCAGATGAGCGACCATTTTCTCAGCCGGAGGGTGGATGGTCTTATTACCATAAAAAGAAGGGAAAAATTGACTTTAGGGACTATGGTCAATAAAATAAAACTGGAAGGCTCAGCAAGCAAGGGTTAGGAATACAGGGGCTTCTGGAGCAGCAGTGTTGTCTGGAGGCCTCAGAGTCCCCAGGACTTTTTGGGTATTTGCAAGGTTAAAACTATTTTCATAATAATACTATAATGTTATTTGCCACTTCCTCCTCCTCCCCAACCTGGAGTTTTCCTGGGGTTATGTGATGTGTGATGACATCATTACTCTGACAGCTAATGCACTATGTGCTTGTGAATTCCTGCAATTTAAGTTTTACAATTTGGGGGTGCCTGGGTGGCTCAGTTGATAAGTGTCTGCCTTCGGCTCAGACCATGATCCTGGAGTCCCTGGATGGAGCCCTGCCGGGCTCCCTGCTCAGCTGGAAGCCTGCTTCTCCCTCTCCCACTCCCCCTGCTTCTGGCCCCTCTCTCGTGGTCTCTCTTTCAGTCAAAAAATAAAATCTTAAAAAAAAGTTTTACAATTTTAATTGCTAAAATTATAAATATGGATAGGTACAACCCATCCAAACAAAAGTTCTTTGGGGTCACTGGTATTTATTTAAGAGTGCAGAGGGGTCCTGAGACCAAAAAGGTTGAAAGCTGCTATATTGGGATTTATTTCCCCTCAAACTCAAATCTTGAGACTTTGGGCCATCGAAGTGTTATGAATTGGGGCTGAAATTCCACATGGAGGCTGACCCGTCCTTAGAGCTTCGCCAAGACAGGTTTTTCCTTTCTCTAGGTAGCAGCAAAACATCTTCACTAGTAACAATACTGAAATTTACCTGAGCCTTGTGCACCTGGAAAACAGCATCAGTTACCTAATCCTCCCTATATGTTTCCCTTTCAGAAACTGGCTTACTGAAAAGAAGCACCCTCCTGTCCACTCAGAGATGACCCATGGATGACTCCATTATTTACCCAAGAGGGCCACACACAAACACTTCAAATTCCCCACCCCCCAAAAAGAGGATGGAGGGCAACTCATAAATGATTAGTCGAACTGTTTGCCCCCCATTGATCCATCAGAACAAATGCTTGTTAACCAGACCTAGGTTGAGTTGCTCCCCCCAACCCCCGGAATCTGGAACTTTGGTCCATCCTTAGCCTGAGCCCTCCTCCACCTTTCCATAATCCTAATAAAGTCTCTCCTTACCAAGTCTGAATTTTGTTTGATTAAAGTGAATTCACGTAGTATAAAATTGACCATTTTAAAGTGAACAATTCACTGGCATTTAGTACATTCACAGTGTTGTGCGACCATCACTTCTATCTAGTTCCAGAATATTCTGATCACTCCATGGCCATCGAGCATTTACTTCACATTCCCCTCCCTCTTCCCCCTACTTGCTTTTATTTGATGCTTGCAACTCTGTGAACTGAAGGAATGAATTTAATTCTTATTCACCCTTGATGGTTTTAGTCTTTGGAGTCTGTAGTGGGTTGATTAATGGCCCCCCAAAATATATGCTCATGTCTTAACTAACCCCTGGGAGCCTATGAATGTGACTGTATTTTCAAAAAACACAGATATGCTTCTAAATCCAACAACAAGTGTCCTTACTGGAGACAGAAGAAAGACACTATCAGGAAAGAGGGAGGAGAAACCATGTGACTACAGAGGCAGGGACTGGGGTGATGCCTTCACAGCCCCAGGGACACCTGGAGCCACCAGAAACCGCAAGAGGCAAGCAAGGCTCTTTCCTAGAGCCTTTGGAGGAAATAGTCCTGCAGACTGCTTGATTGCAGACTTCTGGCCTCCAAAACCTCAAGAGAAGAATTTTCTGTTCCTTGAAGTGACTAAGTTTGTGGCACTTTGTTTCAGAAGCCCTAGAAGGCTCATAGAGGACCCCAGTTCATATGGCGAGGTTCTTTTAAATGCCCCACTTGGGTGACCCTAGACTTTTCATTATCTTTCATCTCTTGGCATGGAGCAGAGCAAGAATAAAAAAAAAAAGGAAAAATACATCTTTGAGATGCTATGTCTGTAACTGAGACTTCCTGGGGATGTCCACCATGGGTACTCACAGCTGGGGGTCAGGGGACCTCAGAGCTTGAACTTAGTTTGAAGCACTCCTGACTGGTGGTTGTTACTTGGCAGGAACAAATGCAAATGTCAAGGCGTAAGTTCAAGTTCACTTGGAGCAGCCAAGGCCCCAGTGGCAAAGCATTTCAGTGCAAACTCCTGTCTCAGGTTCAGGCATTCCTCTGGACCTTGGCCTGAGCAGACCCTGCCAACTGCTGCCGGGAAGCTGATGTCCATATATTACCTGTTGCCTTAACATATAGTTAAGTGGGGTGGTTTGTGTGGAGGATGGAGAAGAGACACAGACTCTATCTCCATCTCCCATTCTTTTTGAGAAGAATTCTTTTTGAGAAACAAGACTGGCAGTTTCAGGCCTGAGCTTGCAATGTCAGTAATTTACATTGTACATTACAGGAAACCAGAAGCTAGTGTAGCTCACTCACGTTGGCTGAAACAGAGAAAGGACTAACTAAAGCTTTACCCAACAGGGAAATTAGGAGTGTCTAGTTGTGAGGCAGAGGCTGACACTGCAAAGCCCAGCTGTGTGCCTTTGAATGGGTGTCTTTACCTCTCTGAGCCCAGATTGCTTATCTGGAAGGCAGGGATGGTGAGCCCAGGACCTCTCTCCAGCAAACATGGAGAGAGAGCACCATGGGTTTGGAGGGAATCTGGTCTAGGCGCTAACCTTTGCTCCTTCGTAAATTTTCTGTGTGAGCTGGGCGGGAAATGGGGCAGCAGGGTATCAGTTATAGCGCCCCGGCATTGACAGAAAAGATTCTGATCACTGTTCAGAGATATCATGCTGTACACGGTGGTATTTCCTGAAACTATGTTATTGTGAAATGAAATTTTAAAAAGATTATCTATCTATCTATTTATTTATTTGACAGAGAGAAACACAGCGAGAGAGGGAACACAAGCAGGGGTAGTGAGAGAGGGAGAAGCAGGCTTCATGCCCAACAGGGAGCCTGATGTGGGGCTCGATCCCCCGCCTCTGGGATCATGACCTGAGCTGAAGGCAGTCGCTTAACCGAGCCACCTAGATGCCCCGTGAAATGATTTCTTACTGTGCATCACGGTCAGAAAAGTCTGGAAGCCAGAAGGACACGGCCCCCAGCCTCGCACTGATTTCTAGACCCCCGCCAGGAGCACTCCAGAGGGCATCCCGCATTCAGACGGTCCCACCTCCCCCAGAGCAAACCTTCCCGGTCTCCCGGCAGCGCTGTGTTGGCGGGACTCGGACGCCAGGTGGCGCGCGTGCTCTGCCGCGAGCGGGTTCTGCGCTGTCGACAGTCCAGGTCCTGGTTTCCTCCGCATCCCGCGTCGCCCCGAGGATCCCATTTGCCTTGCCGGGGCTGGGAGACCCTGGCCAGGAATACAGCTTCCCGAGCAGAGTGAGGCAGGAGGGCTCTGGCGGTCAGAAAGGGATGCGGCCAGTCTGAGCCCCACGCCTCCCTTGATTCTGCAATGTTCATCCAGTGCCTCCCTCTGTGCACTGGACAGTCCCCGCTCCCAGAGTTTGCATACAAGAGGGGAGGATAGACGAGAACCCACAGTCACGACCCCACCAGTACGGGGAAGCCTCCCTGCCCAGGGCTTAGAGACAGGTGTGGTGCAGGACACCCGGGGGTGTGGCTTGGTTAGCGTCTCTGTGCCTTAGTTTTCTCTACTATAAAATGGGAGAATAATACCCAAGGCACAGCGTGGTCGTCGGCATGAAACAAGTTATTTGTACAGCACTTAGAAGGGGCTTGATATGTTTGTAAACCAATTATTACAAATTCCCATTTGTAAGAGAAACTGAGGACCAGAAGGAGTAATGAATCGCCAAAGTCACATTTATTTTATTTTATTTTATTTTATTTTATTTTATTTTATTTTATTTTATTTTATTTTATTTTATTTTATTTTATTTTATTTTATTTTATTTTATTTTATTTTATTTTATTTTATTTTATTTTATTTTATTTTATTTTATTTTATTTTATTTTATTTTATTTTATTTTATTTTATTTTATTTTATTTTTTTATTATTTATTTGACAGAGAGAAACACAGCCAGAGAGGCAACACAAGCAGGGGGAGTGAGAGAGGGAGAAGCAGGCTTCCCACCAAGCAGGAAGCCCGATGCCGGGCTCGATCCTGGGTCTCCGGGATCATGACAGTCGCTTAACCAACTGAGCCACCCAGGAGCCCCCAAAGTCACATTTCTAACTAAGGTCTAGGAGGATCTCTGAGTTGGGTTCAGTGATTCTGATTCCCAGCCCAGAGGCTTTTCCTCTGCACTACACTTGTGGGGGTAAAAACCCAGCTCCCTTTGTATGGCAGGCAGATCCCAGAGTGAATCCTCCAGCCGAGACCAGGACCCAGCCACACACAGGCCAATAATGGAGTCAGCCGTGGAGCCGGAGTGAGACCGTGTTTGGGTCAATGGAATAGTGCAACAAGTAAAGAAATCCTTTTCATATAATGAACTTCATCCTGATTGCAATAAGAATACAGAAGAGGAGAGACTGGGTGGCTCAGTTGGTTAAGCGTCTGCCTTCGGCTGGAGTTGTGATCCTGGGGTCCTGGGATAGAGCCCCACATCGGGCTCCCTGCTCAGAGGGGAGCCTGCTTCTCCTTCTCCCTCTGCTATGCCCCCTGCTTGTATTCTCTGTCAAGTACATAAATAAAATCTTAAAAAAAAAAAAAACCACGGAGGAAAAGTGAAGTGAGCTGGCTAGCAGCAGTCATGGAGATGCCTTGCCTTTTCAGTACAGAATTGTGATGAATTCTGAAGCAAGTTTGGGTGTGGCATCAGCCTTCCCTCGAGGGAAGGGATCCAACGATGCCAGAATGTATCAGCCAATTGCATGAACAGGTACCCCGAGTCCCCTCTGTACCTGCTGCTCCCCGGTCTTGTCCTGAACGTTCAGCCATGACTTCACATGGAGTTCCCGATGACCATCCAACTGAGCATACTGGTTCCCCCCCTTCCCGCTCCCCTCCATTCACGTTCTCCCCAGAACCTTAGAATGTAAGTTATTTGGAAACAGAGTCATCGCAGACGTAATTGGCTCAGATGAGGTCCTACCACGGTAGGGTGCGAGATGTCTCCAATATGACCTGTGTATTTACAAGAAAAAGAAACACAGAGACAGACCTGTGGAGAGACACCATGTGTCAGGGAGGGCAGCAGAGGGAACGCAGCCCTGTCCCCAGCATGAGTCCAGACTTCCAGCTTCCAGAACGGTGAGAGAATACATTTCTATTGATTTAACCCCCACAGTGGGTGGTGCTTTGCAGGACTTTGTAAGAACAAGGATGTACTGAGAGAGGGAACATGAGATCCTGGCCAGGCAGTGCTCTTCTTTTGTGGGACAGAAAAAATCTCGCAGGACAGAAACCTCAGTCAAGGTCACTCTTTGGCCTTAATAAGGTAAGACCAAAAAAAAAAAAAGCCCATTTCATAATTTTCTCTAAGAGCAGACAATAAACAGAGTCATTGTACAAAGCCTAACTTTATGAAACATCCCTCTCTCCTGGCTAATGGGAGTGACTTCTGATTCTTGAGTGGAATCATTTCTCCCTATCTCTGTCTGCCGTGGATTGACTGTTTGGGACGGGGAGGGGCTGTTTCTTTCTCAGCCCCCAGAAGTCAGGCAGTATTGTTGGAGAACAGATAACTCATCCTATCTCCTTGCCTATTTTTTAAAAAAAATTTAGGGGCGCCTGGGTGGCTCAGTTGGTTAAGCCACTGCCTTCGGCTCAGGTCATGATCCCGGAGACCCGGGATCGAGTCCCACATCGGGCTCCCTGCTCGGCAGGAAGCCTGCTTCTCCCTCTCTCACTCCCCCTGCTTGTGTTCCCTCTCTCGCTGTGTTTCTCTCTGTCAAATAAATAAAATCTTTAAAATAAAAAAAAAAAAAAATTTAAAGATTTTATTTATTTATCTGACAGAGAGAGAGACAGCGAGACCAGGAACACAGGCAGGGGGAGTGAGAGAGGGAGAAGGAGGCTTCCCGCTGAGCAGGAAGCCCCACGCTGGGCTCGATTCCAGGACCCCAGGATCATGACCTGAGCCAAAGGCAGATGCTTAATGACTGAGCCACCCAGGCACCCCATAAATGTTAATTTTTAAATGACAAAAAGGACTTTGCCAATGGGATTGAGTTGGGCATTCTGAAGTGGGGTGTTTATCCTGGGTGAGCCAGATGGGCCCTAAATGTAACTCCAAACACTTTTTTTTTTTTAATCCAAGCAGCCAACATATAGTACATCATTTGTTTTAGGTATGATGTTCAATGATTCATCAGTCACATATAACACCTGATACCCACGACAACATGTGCCCTCCTTAATGCCCATCACCCACCTCCAGATGTTCTTATAAAAGGGAAGCAAAAGGAGACTAGAACACAGAAGGAAGGCCAGGGGGCAGAAAAGCAGCTCAAATCAGAGCCCGAGCAGAAGATACCACATGACCGACTTGGAAGATGGAGGAAAGGGCCACGAGGCATGGAATGCAGTTCTAGAAGCTGGAAAAGGCCAGGAGATGGATATTCCCCTGGAGCCTCTCAAGGGCAAGGGGGGTTAACCCTAAATGTCATGGCTAACATAAGACAAATGTATTCACTTACAGTTGTGGGGTCCCAAAGTTCGAAGTGAGTCTCATGAGGCTGAAGTCAAGGTGCTGGCAGGGTCGGTTCCTTCTGGAAGTTCTAGGAAGAATCCATTCCTTGCTTCCTGAGATTCCTGGTGGCCGCCAGCATTCGGGGACTGACTTTATCTCTACAATCTCTCTTCTGCCGGCAGGTCTCCCTCTGCCTCCTTCTTACTACAAGCTTGGGATTACATTCGGGTTCCACCTGGATGATCTCTCCATCCCAGGATCTTTAAGGTCTTGATACCCACAGAGTCTCCTCTGCCTTGCAAAGTCGCGTATTCCCAGGATCTGGGGATTAGGATGTGGACATCTTTGGGGGCCACTATTCTATTAAATACACTGTCTTCTTGAATCTCTGCCCGGGATCTGGCATTTTCTCTGATTCTGTCTGTGGGAGGGGAGAGAAATGAACAGTCTCTCAGCCTTACCTCCTCACAACCCCATCCATCTCTCCCCTGCCAGTGTTCTATCTCTTAGTCCTAGACGTCTGGCTTTTGAGCCTATTCTGAGCCTCTCCCCCACCTGAGCTCCCAGGAATCTAAGCCCGGATGGTGGGAGGAGTTTGGGGAAGTCACATGCTGACCCCACTTGCAGCTCCCTCGCTGATGTACCAGAACTGAGCTGAATGGGTGAATTCACTTTCATGCCCTGACCCCCACCTGGGGCAGCTCCAGGACTCCAGGGTTCAAGGGCTGCAAGTGGCTCAGGATGCGGCTCTCCCAGGCCCAGCTCAGCCTGATAGCCCTGTTCAGGTGTGGGGCTACCCTTCCTTCCAAGACTGGAAGAAGTGAGTCTGGTGTGCAGAAGGAGCCAGAGGCTGGGGGCAGCCACTACTAGGCTTCCCTAATGAGTGAGCGGGCTCTGCAGGACCACTTCATATTTTCACTTTTAGGAGCATAATTTAATGGGGCTTCCGTTGCTCCAGAAATAAAGACCCAAACCCCTAATATAGTTCCCAAGATATCCGTGGTCTCTCTCAAGATTAGCTTCTGAGGTTGGTTTCAAATAGCCAGCAGGGGGCACCTGGGTGGCTCAGTGGGTTAAAGCCTCTGCCTTCTGCTCAGGTCATGATATTAGGGTCCTGGGATGGAGGCCAGCATTGGGCTCTCTGCTCAGCAGGGAGCCTGCTTCCTCCTCTCTCTCTCTGCCTGCCTCTCTGCCTGCTTGTGATCTCTCTCTCTGTGTCAAATAAATTTAAAAAAACAAAACAAACAAACAAAAAACCCCCACAAATAGCCAGTATGGGACTAAGCCTGGGCTTAGTCGTTGAGCATCTGCTTTTGGCTCAGGTCATGATCCCGGGGTCTTGATCAAGCCCCGTGTCGGGCTCCCTGCTCAAGCCGGGAGTCTGCTTCTCTCTCTCCCTCTGCCCCTCCTCCCTGCTCATTCTCTCTCAAATAAATACATAAATAATCTTAAAAAAGAACCAGTATCAAATACTGTGCATGTGTGCACCATTATACACATAAATATCCTCAGCCCTATAGACATGGGAGACACAGACGTACCTCCGGAAGCTCTCCACCTTCCTGTTTCAGGAGGTGTGGCCTCTGCATCCAGGCAACCAGAACTGCTGGGCAGGCCAAGGAGACCCAGAGGCCTGAGAAGAGAAAGAATTAGTGCTTCTCTCTTCCCCTGGATACTGCTTGGCCATGGGTGACTCCTTGGTCCTCAGTGCCCACAATGTGTCCATGCTATGTGGCCCTGGGTCCCTGCAATCCTGCCGGTGGCTCACCCCCTCCTCCTCTCATTCTTTCTGGAAAGAATCTACTGGAAAAGCAAGGAAGCGCTTCCTTGATCTGCAAGAAGGGAAGTTGGAGGGGCCCATCTTGCAATTCTGCAGAAATCAAAAAACTGACACAAACCAAGAAAAGGCGGAGTGACTGAGTTGGAGACAGAGGTCCAGGTGCCCCCAATCCACACATTCCCCCCGAGGGGGGACCCCTTCAGGGCTGCCTCCACGATGAGGCGTGATGCCTGAGGGCAGGGTCAGGCAGGTCCTGTTCTCCCCTTTGTCCCCAGCTTCTGTAGGGAGTAGATGTTTACCTGGTGAATGAATGAATGAATGAATGAATGAATGAATGAATGAATGATTCCTGCCCCCAGCACCTCAGCTGGAGCCCTTCCTCACTCATTCCCCATGAAAACACGACTGCTGGGGCCGCCTCCCCTGAGCGGGATGTCAGGCTCCTTCCCTGTGTAGGGCAAGCACTGTGTCCTTCCTGCTCTACCTCTTCCATCTGTGAAAGAAGTTGGAAGAAGGATTTGTCAGGACTTCGCAGTTTCCTTCCTGAGGTTCCTTCTCCTGTCGGAGCTTCCTTCTGGGACAGACAGGCGCATCCAGCAGCCACATGGACTGAGGACAGCCCCCAGGACCATGGAGATGTTGTTGCTGCTGCCCCTTATGTGGGCCGGTGAGCAGGCTGCAGGCCAGGGGTTCCCGACAGGGGGCGGGCAGTGCTGGTCCTGACGCGGCTGATGAGCCTCGGTGTCCCCACAGGGTCCCTGCAGGGGGATCCAGGGTACGAGCTCTAGGTGCAGGACTCAGTGACAGTGCAGGAGGGTCTGTGTGTCCACGTGCCCTGCTCCTTCTCCTACCCCGGGGTTGGCGGGAACAACTCTATACCTGCTTACGGCTCCTGGTACCGGATAAAGGATAATCCCAAAGTGGAGGTTCTCATGGCCACAAACAACCCAGCCAGAGGGACAAAGAGGAAGACCAAATTGCCACTCGGCCTTCCCGGAGACCTTCCCGGAGACCCTGGCGCAGGTGACTGCTCCCTGAGCATCACAGACGCACGCAGGGCGCACAGTGGAAACTATTACTTTCACCTGGACAGAGGTCTCATGAAACACAGTTACAAAAGTAACAGGCTCACCATGCGTGTAAGAGGTAGGGAAGGTCCCCAAGAGTCAATCACAGGGCAGGGCAGGAGGGGGCATTTCCTCAAGGGCACAAGTGAGCCCCCTGCTGCTCATCTTTAACAGGGAAAAGGGAGCATGGTCCCCTCAGGGTTGGGGTAACCCGACCTGTTTCAGAGGCACACGGGGGACCCCTCTGGGGTCCGGCCTCTCCTTCTCTCCTCTCCAGTGCTGACACAGACCCCAGATATCCGGGTCAAGGAGCCCCTGGAGTCCGGCCGCCCCAGCCACCTGACATGTTCTGTGTCAGGGGCTTGTGATAGGGCGACGCCCCTCGCCATCTCCTGGACCGGGGCTGCCCTCAGTGCCCCGGGACTGAACTTGGAGGCCTCTAACTCCTCGGAGATCCTGCTCATCCCCCGCCTGCAGGACCATGGCACCAACCTCACCTGCCGGGTGACCTTCCCCAGGGCTGGCGTCAGCACCCACACCACCATTATGCTCAACGTCTCCTGTGCGTGCAGGGCCTGGACTTGGGTGTCTGCAGGGGGGAGGAGAGAGGGGGCTCAGAGAGGCTGTAGAGAGGACACAGGGCTTGTCTGTGTCAATTCCCATTCCTGTGTCTCCTGGGGGTAGGTGGCGGGGGAAGGGCCAGCTCTGACCCCATTTGTCACTGTGTCTCCCTGTCCCAGACACCCCACAGAACCTGAGTATCGGCATCTCCCAAGGAAATTGCACTGGTAGGTCAAGAGGTCCCCTCCCTAAGGCTGCCTGGGAGCAGATCCCCTAGCAGAGCACAGACTGGGGCTTGAAGCCAGGGAGGGAGGGCCAGGGCCACCCACAGGGAGAGCAGAGTCAGGAGCCCCGGCTGGCCTCACTTCATCTTTGCTACTATTCATTACATGCAAAGCCTATTTGTCAAATACATGCAAGTTACAAAGAATCATCATCCAATGAACACCTTGGTACTCACTGCCTTGGTTAAGAAACAGAACAGCCGTGCCTGGCTGGCTCAGTCCATGGTGTCTGCAACTCTTGAGTTCGAGCCCGTATTGGGCATAGGGCCTACTTTGAAAAAAAATAGAATAGCAACCCCACTTTTGGAACACCCTAAATTCTCCTTCCCAATTTCAACTCCTTCCACCTGGCCTCAAAAAAATCTGCTGTACTGGACACTGTGTTATCATCCTTTCTCAATATTTTATTTATTTTTTAAAGATTTTACTTTTTTATTTGACAGAGAGAAACATAGCTAGGGAGGCAGCACAAGCAGGGGGAGTGAGAAAGGGAGAAAGACTTCCTGCTGAGCAGGAAGCCCGATGTGGGGCTCGATCCCGATCCCGGGGGTCCGGGATCATGACCTGAGCCAAAGGCAGTCGCTTAACCAACTGAGCCACCCAGGTGCCCCTACATTTTATTTTTGATGAAGGTATAATTGATGAATAACTTGTATATATTTAAAGTGTACAATGTGATGATTTCATATTTATAGATTCGATATACATTTACACTGCTAAAGAAGGCACACAATCCAGTTAATTAACATGTCCACATATCTTCTATTTTCCTGTAATCTTCCTAAACACGTGTCTGGCTTCTTCTGCTCAGCATGACGTGATCAAGGTTCATCCCTATTGTAGTGTGGGTCAGGGATTCACTCCTCATTAGGCTGAATATTATTCTGTCTCATGAAGGACCACCACCCATACACCTGCCCACGTATGGACTTTTGGGTTGTTTCCACCCTGGAGCTCTTGTCAACAGGGCAGCTCTGAACACTTCTCTACAAGGACCTGCTTGACTCCCTGCTTCCAGATCTTTTGGATCTATTGCCAGGAGTGGATTTGCGGGGTCACAGCCCCCTTGACCATTCTGATAGGACGTCACCTTGTGTTCTTGACATTCATCTGTGTTGCTTGTGGCTGTAATTTTTGCCTCTATGTGTCTGCAGGTATTACATGTTAGTGTCATATTCCATTCTTTCTTTTTTAAAAAAAAGACTTTATTTATTTATTTGACAGAGAGAAACACAGCTAGAGAGGGAACACAGCAGGGGGAGTGAGAGACAGAGAAGCAGGCTTCCCGCCGAGCAGGGAGCCTGATGCAGGGCTCCATCCTGGTACCTTGGGATCATGACCAGAGCTGATGGCAGACGTTTAACCTACTGAGCCACCCAGGCACCCCTCACATTCCACTCTTTTGTTTTTTTTTTTAAGATTTTATTTATTTGACAGAGAGAAACACAGCCAGAGAGGGAACACAAGCAGGGGGAGTGAGAGAGGGAGAAGCAGGCTTCCTGCTGAGCAGGAAGCCTGATGTGGGACTCGATCCCGGGTCTCCGGGATCATGACCTGAGCTGAAGGCAGTCGCTTAACCGACTAAGCCACCCAGGCGCCCCTGGTTCTGCATTTCTAACCAGCTCCCGGAGGGTGCCAGTAGTCTGATGGGTAGAACTTTTTTTTAAAAATATATATATTTTAAAGATTTTATTTATTTATTTGACAGAAAGAAACACAGCTAGAGAGGGAACACAAGCAGGGGGAGTGAGAGAGGGAGAAACAGGCTTACTGCTGAGCAAGGAGCCCAATGCGGGGCTCGATCCTGGGACTCTGGGATCAGGACCTGAGCTGAAAGCAGATGCTTAATGACTGAGCCACCCAGGTGCTCTGGGACTGCTCCTTTTATGCCCAGGAGCCAAACTGTGGGGTCTTAGGGCAACGTTCCTAGGTAAGGCTGCCATCGAATAGCTCTGGAAGGCCACACAAGAAACTAGCAGTCATTGTTGCCTTTGAGGAGAGGGATTTGCTGCCTGGGAAGTCAGCATGGAAGGGAGACTTCACTCTGAATTCCGCTTCCTCCTTTGTGAATTTTAGAACACAGTGTGGATGCCCTACTCCTGAGACCAGGGGGGCAGGGAAGGGAAGGAGGTGAAGCGGTAGAGGTCACGTTCTGAAGAGTCTTGAAGGGTTTAGTACTTGAATTTTGGATACCTGTGAGTGAGGGGTGTTCAGCAGTTTGGGAGAGAGAGGGAGAAGTGTAGTTAAGAGCACTCGCCTTGGGTCGCTGGGGTGGCTCAGGAGCTTAAGCATCTACCTTTGGCTCAGGTCATGATCCCGGGGTTCCTGGGATCGAGCCTCGCAAGGTATCCCCACTCAGCAGGGAGTCTGCTTGTCCCTCTCCTGTCCCCCTGCTTGTACTCTCTCTCTCACTCTCTGTCAATAAATAAATAAAATCTTTTTTTTTTTTTAAAGATTTTATTTATTTGACAGAGAGAAACACAGCCAGAGAGGGAACACAAGCAGGGGGAGTGAAAGAGGGAGAAGCAGGCTTCCCACCGAGCAGGGAGCCCGATGTGGGACTCGATCCCAGGTCTCCAGGATCATGACCTGAGCCGAAGGCAGTCGCCCAACCAACTGAGCCACCCAGGCGTCCCAATAAATAAATAAAATCTTTAAAAAAATAAAAAAGAGTGCTCACCTCGAAGAGGTCAGTGTCCCTCAATGGATGGAGAATCACAACACAGTCTCATCATGCAATGAACTTGATTCTGCGTGAACAGGAGTGAGGCCTGGGCAGGCGCCGCAAGGCGAGAACTTGGCAATATCATGCCCCACAAGACAAGCCAGACACAAAAGCCCACGTGGCATGTGATTCTACTCACAGGTCATGTCCAGAAGAGACAGATCCATAGGGACAGAAAATAGGCTATGGGGTTGCCAGGGGCTGGGGGGGTTGGAGTAAAGGGGAAGGAAGCTGGAAGGGGTGCAGGGTTGTTTTGGGGGGGTGAAAACATCCTAAAATTGATGTGGTGATGGTTACCCCAGGACTCTGTGTAAATGGAACTGTCTGCTATGTGAAATATCACCATAGAGTTGCTTGCAAAACTACTTGTGGAGCTCCCTTCCCAACTTAGGAGAAATGCAGAGGAAAGAGAAAAGGACCAGGGCTTTGGAGCTTCTGGCCTGGACTCAGTGCACATGTGTGCCTGCTCTCTCTCTCTCTGTCTCTCTCCCCAGAACTGAAATATCTGGGGAATGGCTCATCTCTTCCAGTCCTTGAAGGGGAGTCTCTGTTCCTGGTCTGTGCTGCTGACAGCAACCCTCCTGCCACACTGAGCTGGGCCCAAAGGAGCCAGGCTCTGGGCCCCTCCCAGCCCTGGGAGCCAGGGGTCCTGGAGCTGCCCCGAGTGCAGCTGGGCGATGAAGGCAAATTCACCTGCCAAGCTCAGAACTCACTGGGCTCCCGCCACATCTCCCTGCATCTTTCTGTGGACTGTGAGTGTGGGGACCCCTGGGGGCTGGCCGCCCAGGGGGCCTGGGGAGGAGAGGCACCGCTGACCCTTCTCTTCCCTCCCGCAGACCCCCCACGGCTGCTCAGCAACTCCTGCTCCTGGGAGGGGGAGGGGCTGCGCTGCAGCTGCTCCTCCAGAGCTCAGCCCGCCCCCACCCTGAGCTGGCGGCTGGGGGAGGAG